>VZUI01085603.1:0-62230 GCA_013401135.1 Cettia cetti
GCGGGGCGGGGCGGGGCCGGGGCCGGCGCGGCGGGAGCGGCGCGCGCGTGGGCCGGGAGCGGGACCGGGACCCGCACCTCGCTGGGCAACTGGGGAGAGACGGGCCGGTCCTGCCCTGCCCGGGGAGAGGCTCCTCGTGGCTGGGGGGACTCCGTTGGCTTGTACCGGTGGCGGGGCCGCGCGCCGGCGCTGGAAGTCGCCGTGGTTGGCTGCGCGCAGTCGGACAACTCCGTGCCGCGGGGCGGGCTGGCCCGGTGATGCTGCTCCCACGGCGGGACGGGATGCGAGCAGAGGCAGGGCGTCAGCTGGACGAGAGGACATCGTCGTAAGCTGAGCTAGGGGAGGTTTAGCTTGGACGTCAGGAGGAATTTCTTCACGAGAAGCGTGGTTAAGCATTGGAATGGGCTGCCCAAGGAGGTGGTGGAGTCACCGTCCCGTGGTGTTTGAGGAAACACTGGACATGGCACTCAGTGCCACGGTCTGTTTGACATGGTGGTGTTGGGTCATAGCTGGACTCGGTGATCTGAGAGGTCTTTTCCAACCTAACTGATTCCGTGGAGGGGAAGGGAAACTTTCTCCTGGATCTTCCTGATCTTAAAAAAGCTCTGCCATCTCCCTGCAAATACCACCCTGTAGCTTTGCATTATCTCACAGCGTTATTTCTTTTCCTGTGCACGATGAAAGCTTTGCGCTTTGTAGTCTTTTCCAGTTTTCCTGTTCCAGGGACTTTATATGCAACAGAAATTCGTCCCATTCATAGTCTTTAAATCTGTCTTGCCCGTAGCGAGGTCCATGTAACAATGATTTTAAGCTTTGCCTCTTGAGGGCGTTTCATGAAAATGAAACTCCGGGCTGAAAAGATACGTCATGAGCTGTGAAAATACCGGGCTGCTGTTTCTGCAGAATTCCCAAATGGTGCTGAATGGTGGTGTTTAATGGTCCCTTTATCCTTTATTCAAGCTGCTGTTCCTCTGAATTTTTTTGTTTGCTGGCGTATTTTCTGCTCCGACTGCTTGATGTTAATGAAAGACTTAACAAAATCAGGATATGTCTAGGAACTCTCAGGAAATGGGATTGCAACTTTATCCTTAGAAGCTCTTTATTTGAAAACTATTTTGTATATATCGCTGGCAATTAGTAGTTAGAGTAGAATAGTTAATGAAGCCCTGTGTAAATGAATAGGTTGTTTCAAGCTGATCTTTTGTGTATTTGGTGTTGTTTTTATTGTAGCTTCATTGTGTTCTCCTTTCAGAGTTGACGTGTGAACTAGCTCATTCAAAACAAGTTTTGGAGTTGCTGCTTGAGCTGCGGTCGCACCTTTTAATTACCCTTTAGACATACCCATAGGCACAGGGGAAATGAATCGCAGCTTGAGGCACGGTAACTGAGGGTGGCACATGGGGCAGAGGTTTTTCTCAGCATGGATTTTCTTGTCAGTCTTTCAAACAGAATCAGTCATGCTTCTCTTCTGAACGGTGTGACTGTTTTGGGGGGCTAGGCATCCACCCACAGCCCCCAACTTCAACACAGAGTCTTTGGTACATGCTGTCTCTCCTCCTGTACCAGGGTGGTCACCTTTCGCTGTCAGTGTGCCATGTGCTGATTTTTTCTCTGTGTTGATGACTTCAGAGCTGGCATGCTCGTGTGGTACATTCAGCTGAGTGCTTGCTCCTGGAGAAGTCCCAGTTTAGTCCATTTGGAAAGGGAAAGGCAGCAACAGCCCATGGCAGCAGCACTGGCCCAAGTCACCATGAGAACTAAAAAATCCTACAGTTGTAGCAGTTTCTGAAAGGTTCTTTATAGAAGGTTCTAAATGTAAATGTTTATTTAATCAGGTTGTTTGATAGTCTTATTACAGCTTGGGTGTTTCTATACAGTGCTTCTTTCTTTACTTTCTTTCCTTTTCTCTCTCCCTTTCTTCCTCCTTTTCTTCCTCCCCTTCTGTTGAACAAGTTAATGTTAATAGAATGGTACATTTTCTTTTATGGTTCTATTTCTGCAGGCTTACTTTAAAATCTTTCTGTTTGTCCCTTCACAGGGTTGTGAATTATTTTTTTTCTGGAGTGTTTTACAACTTCTTGAGGGGGCTTAACTTCTATCTTTAAGAACACAAAATAAAAGTGTACCTTTAGAGGCAACTAAAGGTGTGCTTAAATTGCAAAGTGTAACTTTTATGGCAAGAGGTTAATGGATATAAAACAGTGCCTCCCTGAAAAACTGAAATATTTCCAAAATAGCATATAGCAGATTAAAAAAAAGAGTAATGTGATTTAGGGCTAGGGGCTTTAATGTTAATTTGAACCATAAGAGAAATAGAAGAGCAGCAGCAAATAGCTAGATTTATTATATTTGTTTAAATGCTTCAGAAGGCCAGAGGGAACAGTGAGCGAGCCTACTAGGCTGTGAGCAAGTCAAGAAAAATAAAAGACATTTAAGGAATTACACACTTGATGAAATATTCTGAGTGGCTGAAATATCTGCACAGGAGGTTCTGGAATGATGTAATGGACAAACAAGTTAGAAAGTCCAGACCACCTCTTCCTCAGAGAACAAGTGGAAGCTGAGCTGATAGAAAAATTATTCAGCTTCATGCTAAGGGGCTAAAGCATAATGGATGTACTTATTTAAATAATATAATAATACTAATAAAGAAATGCTGATGTAAATTGCAGAGAATAGAGGCAGCATTATGATAGCAAGTCAGCTTTTTTTTTTCTGCTCTGAAGAAAAAAACCCTTGTCTGTTACAGTTTTTAAAATCTGTTAAGCAAGTAAGTGGATTAAACTGCTCGATGTTATATCCAAGAATGAATGTGGAATTTTCAAGATACAAAATGCCAGCAGTAGAATGCAAGGGCTGTAGAAATATCAGTACTTTTAATTATTGTGGACGAGGTAAAGGGACTCTGGAAAAACAGAAGAGGTAATTTTAAGCTAAACACTCCGTAAACTTCTACTGAATATAAAATCTGTAGGCCAGTAGGAATGGAAATTATATTATGCCACCTCCTCAATGTCTTGAATTGCATTAAACATTATGCAGACTTAATAATTCATTTTGAAGAAAAAAGTAGAGGTAGTCTAAGACAGGTGACAGTAAATTTCCTTTCACAGAATTGATTTATAAAGGATTTTAGTAGTAGGAAGATATGAAAAAGTGCTAGAAAGTAGAAAGTAATCCTAGACTGGACATCCCAGGGTCACTTCTGCTGATCTGTTCCTGTTAGGAATTAATGGAGTTCAGTGACAGGAGAAATTTGGTTTCGAATAATGTGAACACTTTCTTGAAACATGATTATTGCTGAGTGTCGTGAGGAGACAGATGCTAAAACGCATTGGAACAGGAAGAAGTGCCACTGTTCCTGGATGTGTGTGGAGAGTTACGGACTCTGAGCTTTCACAGTGTGACACAAGACTTAAGATTTAGCCAGTCACCTGCTGCTGACAGTGTCCTTGTGACCCAGAGTATTTATTTTCTCAGTTTTTTCTGTTTTTATTTGGTAGTTCAGAGTGCTTGTCTGGCTCAGCAGGAGGATTCATATGTTCTGTGAGATACCAAGTGGTGTGACGCACACAGATCTTTATTTTATATAAAGTTGAGATTATATGTAAGTGATGTGCTGATTCTAAAACCATAAAATAAATACCCTATGGCTAAACATTCTGAATGTATCTCCAAACAAGGCTTTGTAAGCCTACCAAATTTAGTGCTAGGGTAACATTTGAAAGAAAATTCACCTGTTGAATTATGAAAATGTCATTTTGGCAAACAAGCCACCTCTTAGTGGATCACAAACTATAAGTATCTGTAAGTAAAGTCTGATTATAATGTTGTGATTAACATAAGGTTGTTGTGGTTTTTGTCTGAAATAGGGTGAGATTGCCTCTTAAAAGACAAAGGGATTCCTTGTAGAGCTTCCACATTATCCTTTCTTCAACTGCCTCCTTGTTCTTATTCTACCTTTTTTTTTGGTATTGAAAAATTATCAGAAAAGGAAGAGGTGTCTCTGTGAATGTGCTCTTTGTTGGATTCAGGAGCTTTGGTAGGAGGGGTATCAGGTGTGAAAATGGGATGAGGGAGGCAGAATGAGAATAACCAAGCTTTGAAGTGCCTGTGGGTTTTGGCTTGCTGTGGCTGATGCCTCAGTGCTGTGTGACTCTTTCATTGCTGATGTCCAAAGCTAGGATGAAATCAGTAGAATTTTGACGTGGTGTTATTTTGTGGGTTTGCACATGTATCTTCCATAGTGCTGAGTCACAGCAAATAATACAGTTGTGGCAGGCAGGTTTGTCATCGTGGGGAGCATGAGGTAGCTTTGGTTTCACTGCCTTCTGATTCCCAACCCTAAACAAAAACTGCTTGAAACTACAAAATCAACTTAATTAATACTTTAGTTTATTTTTAACCTAATTTGTTTGAAACTGTCAGAGATTTCTTCTTTTCATGGTATGAAATTCAGGAAAGTGCACTCTTGTTCACTTTTAAAGAATGTTTAGGGCAAGTTAGGATTTTGGAAATGTTAGGGTAATCTTTTTTTCTGACAGATGAGGATCAAATGGGGTTTTTCAAGCAGTCCCTCTTTTAAATATTACCTTACAGAAAATACATGGTTGGCCAGCCCATTCTGTGAGTGCTGGGAGAATGTGCTGGAATCTTGGTCAAAATACAAATGTACAAATGATTGCATTTTCATTTGGCATTCAGTAATAATGACTCCTGTTGTTTCATGTGCATGAGCCTCACATTAATGTGAAGTTATTTTTTTTAGTGTCAGTATAATCCTGTGTGGCCGAACAGTTTAATTCCCCATCACTTGCTGCTTTGTGTTGGGACTTGTGGGACCGTTTGGTTTCAGGTTGATTGTGGACTGTGGGATTATGGAAATGAAGGTGAGGGGTTTTTAATTTAAACAGATTTGTTGCACTGCAGCGTCTTTGAACACAGTAGAGGAATTTTGTGTTTTCAACTCAAGTCAGAAAGTCTCAGTTAACAAATTTGAAGATGTCTTCATTTTAAATTGACCTGGCTTTGACAGTCAGTTTTTTTGCCTTCTCACTCAAGTTTAAAAGCTTTCTACAACTTTGAAAACTGTATCTGGTGTCTTGTTAAATGAAAATGTACCTTTAAAAAATGGAACTCAAAACATCTTGGAAATATCTTCATGGTAATAAATGTATAGTGAAGTGCTAGGTACACTGTAATAATCTTTTATTGTGCCTGTCACCTTGCTAAAACTGTTTTCCAGGAAACCGTGTAAATGCACTACCTCTATATCTGTTCAGCAGTGATTCTTCAAAAAAGGGAGAAAAAGAAAAAGCACACAATCCTCAAACTTCTAAAAATTAAGTGTCTAGCTCCGTGGCTGTCAGTGAGTTTAACTAGTAATACAGGCTGATGTGCCAGATCAGTTTCTGAGATAGCACCAAGTGTAAGGTAATTCTGTTTTTGTTAGTGGTTGGTTTTTTAAGCAACCTGAAATGTACTTACTTGATTTTTTTAATTTTTTTTTTTAGTGTAAAGAAGATCAGGAACCTGGCAAGCTGGTGTTGGCTTGGTTTTATGTGCATCTCTTAAAAAATAGGTGCTTTTTTTTTGTAAGGACAGATCTTTCTGAACGTTACCTGAAGACATAATCATTGTACCCTTCAAGACCAGTAATTTTGCAGAAATACCTTTGATATGGTCGTTGTTTGTCTTTACTTTAGCCAACTTTTCAGCCTTTTTTTTTTTGTTTGTGGATGAGAAAGTCAGGATGAGGTGTTGAAATGTGACATTGTGATATCCCTGCAGATTTGACTGAGATGTCTCAACATTGTTCAGATAGCACACAATGTATTCCCCCCCTTTTTTTTTTGCCTTTGAGCAATAGTCAATACTAAAGTTTGTAATTTGTATGTAATACCACATTCCATGTTGTGCAATGCTGTTTGTCTTTTAGGTCTTATATTAATTATTTTAAGATTATTCTTATTTTTAAGCAAGAACCAGTCCAGCTTGCCAAGTGGTCTAGAGCTTGCACATGCCAAATTAGCCACAGATTAGGTGGGTTAGTACTTGTTTTGCTATTTCACAGGGTTATAAAAGTGCTACAACAGAAACAATTGTGAATTAAGGCTTACCACTGGGCAGGGAAAAACCCTAAGAGCACAAGGAAGCCTTCAAAATAAAGCAGATTTGAAAGATATGGAGATGGGCAGCAGTTCCATGAAGAAATCCACTTCTTAATACCAGTTATTTAACAGAGCATCTCTTAAAGTCTGAACCCTGTTTCAGGGCTATACGTTCTATTCATGTTCGGATGCAATTCTTGTTACAGTTGAAGCTCCTTTTATCTTCTGGCCTTTTGGATAACAGAGGGTGGTGGTTCCATTTCTTCTCCATTGTTCCTGTGTGCTGCTTGCCCCAGGAGTGTGGATCCTTGCTCTTCGGCTGTTGAAGCTTTCATAAACCACAGAAAATGAAATTCACAGGATTGTTTTGTTTCCTTGTTAGCACTAGGGTTTGATACATCATCAGCAAAACTTAGTTTACAGATCTTTACAAATGTAACTGCTAATTTTATAGTGACTGTGGGACATGTTTCCCAATCCTCTTTTACAGCTAGAGAAAGGTAAGCAGAAGTCTTGGAAATTGGCTGTGCTTTGCTTGAACAGTAGCTTTTTGTAGTTGAGATGAATAAATATCCTTTCCTGTAGATGTCCTGAGCTTTACAAGAGTCTGAGGACAGAGAAAGTAACACCCCTGGTCCCTCAGGAGATGTGGATGCTTCTGCTGATGGCATTCCCACACACCCCTATAAGCCAGTATGGTTTGTTAAATAATTTTGCAAAAGAAGTTGGTACAACCTCACCAAAGTGTTTATCTGGCTGAGCTGGTTTTTGAAACAACAGGAGACAGCAGTGAAGAGAGAAGTCAATCTCTTGATTTCCTTTATTTTCCTTTTTCGCTCAGATAAGACTGTCAGCAGTATAGAGACATGGTGGATGTGTTTTCATCTCTGTAGGATGGTGCCAAATGTAGGATTTTGCTCTAGAAGTTTTCCCAGGGAAATATCATTAATCCCAGATGATATTTTTATCATTTTGTGCCCTGTGTAATTCATGGTTTTATTATGAAGGATTTTCATTTTCTGTCCTCTCCAAGAAAGATGACCATTTACTTCCATGAGATTTAAATGCTTCTGTTAGCATCCTGACTTGCTGCCTGTGAATTAACAAAAAGCAAATCAGGACTTTCCAAAATCTACAGTTCATAGGGGAAAAAAAACCCAGACATGTTTGTGGCCAGAATGTTGGTTTTTTTGTGAGTGTGCTGATGAGAGCAATGAATGACCAAGTGCTGCTTTCAGGTTGGCTTTTTAATTGAATAGGTTTTCTAGCCTCACACCAAAGAGTGTCAGGAGGTGATGTATCCTGTAATCAGAGCTCAGGGAATTGCTCCAACATCTGTCCAGGTTGTGCTGTAGGTATTTGGCTTGATGTCAAGAAGTGTAATGATTGCGAGGGAACTGCTTCTCTAGGACATCTAGAATCTCACGGCAGAGCCAGTAAAGAAACTAAAATCTCCTTGGAAGGAAAGATTTTGTGCATTTCTTTCCTTGAATAATTCCAGCTTCTCTCACTGCTTGGAGTTCTTCTGTCTTGACAGTGCCATTTCCAGCATGAGTTGTCCTTTTAGGGCTGACTGTGCCTCTTGCATCTTTTCTGTGTCTCTCTGGCAGCAATCTAAAGGAGAGACAGCAGTGTGACAGCACAGCAGAGTTCCCAAGTCTGCCTCCAGTGACTCCTTTCCTTCTGACAACTGCCTCAGTTAGGAAATGTACTCTCACAGTGTGGCAAATCATGGGTGTTTTGGTAATTTTTTATCACACTGTTTCTCTTCAAACTCCTATTCTGCCTTAATTTTCAAGTCTTCCCCTTGTGACCTATTCCCATTGTCTGGTAGAATGTCATGTAAAGATCTACACTTCTGAAACACTTTTTTTTCCTTATTCTTGCCCCTATTTCCAAAGAAAGAAAGTCTGTCTCTAGTGGTCTTTAATATCAGGAGTGTATTTGGTAATCTTATTTTCATTATGTATACGTGGTACATATATGTATATGTATCTCACATGTCTAAAAAATATGGAGTTTATATATATAAAATTATGCAGCTCTTGATTTGTAAGGGCTTTATTTTTACATCTCAGTACCTCTGACGTGTGGAATATCCAAGAGTATTAGTCACATGGTATTCCTTCTGGCAAAGCCCTTTAGTCTGGTGACAGTGATAGCTGATTTAAGAAGGCAGGGAGTTCATTTTTGTTCCTGTTTAGATGATTGCTTGGGACAAGGTAGGTCATGGCAGTAAGTGACTCTGTGTTTCCCAGTGCTTCAGAGTTTCTTTGACTTGATGAGCAAGGAGAAATGCAACACTTTCTTACTTCCCCTAGAAACGTGTGCTTAGAACACGTCCACATTCGGTAATCAGCAAAGAAATTTGGGATCATGTTTTCCTTATGGAAATGCAGACATTCAGGAATAGTTAGTGGGTTTAGTTTTGCTCAATTTTTTTTTTTTGTGGCAGATTAACTGAGAAGGAGCAAGCTTCATATGGGGCTGGAGTGGTGTTGCACAAAAGCCCAAGAAATACACAATGAAAATTCCTTACCAGGAAAAACCAGAGGTTTTTCTGTAGCCAGGAGTGTCAAAAATGTGGACAATACTGTGCTATCTTTAGGAAAGAAAAGATGGGTAGAACATTTCCATGACAACCACTACAGATTTTCTCCAGAAGTAGCGTTAATTTTGACAATGCAGAGAAGATCCAGGATTTGCTGTTTGCTGCAAGGGTGAACTTAAAGTGCCCACTGAAAGATTTTCAGCTAAGTCACACCAAAGCTGCTGAAGACCAGTGAGACAATTTGAAGCTGTTTTGCTTCTGTGGTTTAGTCTGGGGAAAAAGCTACATCCTTGAAAATGGAGGAGGAGATTTATAGCAAACAATCCTTGGATGACTGTAATGACTAACACAGAATTGTTACATTTTTAGTCCTAAAAAGCCATTGTGTGCTCACACATTTGAATAGGTCCAAAGATGCTGTCAATATGTGTGGGCTGGATGGAATCCTTGATGCACTCATTGAATTTTTCACCAGTAGTGAGGAAACCAGTAAAAGAATGGTAAAGAAAGAATTTATTCTAAGATTTGTTCAGGATGTAAGAACTGAACTTTTACTTTCAGAAAGTAACTATGGGTTTAACAGTTGCAGAGGTTAGACAGACAGGTGTATAAAATAGGTAAGGATTTTGTTTATATACTACTAGTAATGGCCTACTATAAGTTGTTGAACCCATTTCTAGTTGGATTGGTAACTTCTCAGTGATGGAGTTTAATCTTTTCACCTTTAAGGAAAAACTCTCTTCCCAGTCATTTGGTGGTAGGTGTTTGTACTCCCAGGTAAAAGACAATATACTATTTTGGAAGGGTGGAAAGTGTACTGTTTCCTCATGAAATAAAAGAAGGGGTTAGTCAGCCAAGTGAGCTGTCTTTAAAGTGGGAAATGAGCGCAGCCAAAACCTGCAGCTACGGTGTAAGGGTGTAAGGAAGGTAATACCGATGAAGCTGTTGAGTAGAGAGCCTGTGGTAATAGCAGAGGAGGAATTCAAGTAAATCCTGAACCTGTATTTTCAATAAGCGAAACAATGATTTAAGGTGCAGCAGGAGGGGCAAAGAGAACTCTGAAAGGAAAATGGAAATTATTACCTTAAAGGCAGAAGCAAAATAAATTGAAAGAAAATCAATATGCAAATTGGGAGGAGGGGGGAAGCTGGGTTAATAAGTACAGTAAGGAAGGATACACTTAAGCAAACTTACTTATGATGAAGTTTGTTGTGTCATTGATTTTTAGAAACACCTGAACATTATATAGAGGCTACATAGTAGAAATCAGATGAAACTCAGTAAGATGTTCTCTGTCAAGAATTCAATTAAATGAAGAACTTGTCGGTGTTGAAAGTGAAGGTGTAAAATGACCACAGTTTATCAAGGGAGTTGTCAAAGTCCTGAAATCCCAAATAAAGGCAAATGCAGTCTTATGAATTGGAGAAGACAGACTTCAGATAAAAAAGGAGAATTATTAATAACACTATGGGAGGCCTGATGTTATCTGGGCTGTAGTGTATGCCTGTGTTTATTCATGGGCAGGGACAGAATGATCAGAGTGTTTGCAAAGCCATTTTCCTGTTAGGAATGTCCTTCTAGCTCACGGTTGTCCTGGTGTTTGAGTTCAACTTGCTTATTCTAAATATATAAAATATATAAAATACTTGGTTCAAAATATTTTAGGAATGAAAGAAATTTTGAGGTTTGTTGACTGAACTTCTTTTTACAGTTAAAATGCCGGCCTTATTGAAATAGTACATGTGTTTAACACACAGGTAGTAGTCACTTCAACTAAAAATGTGAAGGACATAAAATTGCCAAGCATACTGTAAGAAACACAAACATTTGAAGCTCAAATATGTAAACGCAGGAAGGAAGGGGTCCCAAAGCTGTTAAGAGAGATGTAGGGAACTTCTGGTGCTCTGAGGTTTATCTTTTTGTTGCACCTTTATTATAAAGGTCATTTCAAGAGAGACTTTTTGGCAAAATAAGGCTGCTGAATTGCTTACCTGTATGCTCAGGTTGTTATGTTGCATTTGGTGCAATCTCTGACTGACTGGCAATCAAGGTAGTAATTCTCTGTCCCTGAACAGTTTTTTAAATCTCAGTTGTCAGAATACAGTAACACTTAAAGTGATGTTCCAAAATGTTTTCTGTGAAAGTCAGTTCTGATTGTCAGAATCCTTATAAATGGTTGTCAGGTAGAAGCAACATAAAAAGAAGTTCCAACAAGAAGCATGTTTGAGTATCTTTTTCTCCATTTGCTTACAACTCTTTGTGCTAACTGAAAGAAGAGTAGTTAGACTCAATATACATTTGATGTATTTTAAAGAGGAAACCTAAGCTATTGAGAATCTGTATAGACTCGTGTTGCTCCATTTTAAAGTAAAAACTGCACAGGAGATCATTTATCATCTGGTGATTCTGTGCTTAGGGAATTTGAGGTAGATAGCTTATTTAATATATCACACTAGAGCATTTGAAAGAAACCTTTAAAAGTCTTTTATATAATGCAGCTTCCAGAATTCTGTGTTACAGGATTTACAGTGTGTTGGAGACTCTGCATTTCTGTGGAGATGCATGGAAACACTGACATGTTGAGAATTTGATTCCCAGCCTCTTTTGGATTTAAAGGGAAGATGTAAGGAGAGAAGTAGCAGCAGAGTGGAGCACTAAGAGTAGAGACCTGATCCACACCCATTGCTCTCAGGGGGATGAGTTCTTTCCACACAGTTCTCCACCTCCTGCTTTATGCTAAGTGATTCCAAAGTGTGGTGTTGTACATGTGCAAATCATCGTGGGCAGCTATAAATGCTGACCCTCTGAGTTACATAAGACAGATGGAAATCACAGATTGAAAAAAGGCCCCTCTGCATAAACAGTGGCAGGATTAGGGACTGGGAGTGGGGAGGAGGGGAACAATAGCACTGCTTTCTTTGCAGGACTGAGCATTTTCGATAGTTAAACTATCTTCACCTAAAATTTTTCTTTTTGTTTCAATTTCTTTGTAGGCCTTGTCTGAATAGAAAGAACACAGGGTTTCTTCAAGTTTCTTTAGGAGGGTTTTGTTGAATTAACTTAAAACATTGGATATGAAATGCAGAAGAAAATCCCCTGTACTGACAAGCAAAGTGAATTAAGCTAAAAAGCAGCTAAGACATGTTCACTTCTGACTAAAGGCAGGAGTATTTAATTTGGCTATATGCTCTGCCTTATAGACCTTAATTCTTAATAAAATATTTTACTTACTCTCTGAAGTCTCAAAAAAAAAATAGAAGTTTGTTGGTCTGATGTGAAGAACTGGCACACCAAAGTGACTATTCTGTGAAATTTTACTTTCCGCTGTCTAAATTTGATTGGAAGTTGGGTGATGGAATATAGGGGGGCGGTGGCTGGAAGTTCATGGCTACAGAGTTTAAGGAGTGGACACAACATAAAATGATGTGTTGTTGAAGAGTAATTTTGTCTTCTTTTTTTTTAATTACATTGTGAAGGAATCATGACGACCTCAGGAAAAGAGAATTTCCGGCTGAAGAGCTACAAGAACAAATCCCTAAACCCCGACGAGATGCGTCGCAGGCGGGAGGAAGAGGGCCTGCAGCTACGGAAGCAAAAGAGGGAGGAGCAGGTAATGCACAGCAGTTGAGGTGTCTGTGACCAGTCCTTAAACAGTCCTGTCTTGCAGTGTCTCTGCCTCTCTGCTTCTGGAAAGCCCCTTCTGTGTTCTTCCTGCCCTCCAAATTCGTGCACAGTCAGTCTGAAATCAGAATCACTTGCACACTTCACTGTCTCTTCTGCAGGCTCTACAAGACATAGAGTGAGTGCTCCTCATTCACTCAAGGGTAACGTTGGCCAGAGCAGCTCGAGGGTTTGAACTGAACTGTCTGACCAGTAGCTGCAGCCTCTCCAGCTCTTCTTATGGCATCTTAAACTGGATACTTTCTCTAAGTCATAGCAGCCAAATTCTGCTCGTCCCAGTATAATAACCTCTGTAAAATCATTCTCCAGAGCCCGCTCTGCCACTAACTCGACTGTCAGAACCCCTGCAGGTGTTCTGTAAAGATGTGCAATACACAGGAATTTATCAGGTCTTTGAACCCCAGCATCCTCTGCAAGAAGGCAGTGGTGTGGAAGCTAGAAAGCTTATAGATGGAGGCAGATGGTGAAGAGGAGAAAGGGATATCAGCGAACATTTTCCAGAGATGTTAGGAACTGATATTTTAGCACGTTGCTCTTTTCATTTACTCCATGCCTAAGCTTTCTGTATATGCTGTCAGTTGAAGTCCTGTAGCCAGTGTACTGCCTTCTCTCAGGAGATAGCATATGTAGTTTTTATAGCTGCCTAACACAACATGCTGTGTATATATTTGCTATGTAATATATATTAAATATATGGATATGTTAAATACTTTCTCTCTTTAGTTGTTCAAACGCCGAAATGTTGCAACAGCTGAGGAAGAAGCGGAGGAGGAAGTGATGTCAGATGGGGGCTTCCATGAGGCTCAGATGAACAACATGGAGATGACTTCTGTAAGTGATGAGAGATGAGTACAGTGCTGGTTGAAACCGGGCAGGTGACACGATGGGAGTGAAATTCCAGAATGATGTGAAGAATGCATTCAGAGGTGGACAACTCTGAAACACCTGTCTCAGTGAGCCGCCCAGAAACAGATGACATGAGAGGAAAGTGCTAGGGATATATAACAGGTGGTTTTTCAGAGGATATGTGCTCAAGAAAATGATGTAAAATGTCATTGTCCTGGCAGGCTGGATATTGTTTTGATGCAGTAATTAGTGTTCACCATTACGGGTGATTCTATCAGATGTTGCCCAGAGTTTTTTTAATCTGAAACTCATACTGCTTGAAGCATGAAAATACAAATCAGGCAGCGTGTTATTACAATTCACAAAGTTAAAAAGGGGATCAATGGAAATCTTTCTTAGCAGACTTTCAAGTGGCACCATTTTTAACCAAAGTGTTGGAAGCACTATTAGACCTAGCTTAACTGTCTGTATGAGGCTTTGAACTCCTTTCTATGCTAGAATTTAAAACGGCAGAAAAATATTTCTTGTGGGAATTAGACTTTTATTTCTCTCTGGAAAGAAAAATGGAGGGTTTCAGTTCTAAAACTGAAAAGTTTAAGGAGAAGTGCAGTTCTCACTTAAAAGTGTCACTCATCTTCACAGTGTGTTTAGAGTATGCAAGTGATGTTTCCATAGAAATCAGGCTGAGCTATTGGTGGTTACATGAGCCTTGAAAATGACTGTGAAACAGAAATGCTTATAAACAGCATGGTAGATCAATAATAGAATATATGGTCTTACTCTTCAAGATAGTATTCAAATATCAGGCAAGTCCTAAATGCCATTAATCATCTGTGTGGAAGCTTATATTAAACAAATAGAGAGTAAAAAGTAAGGAAAGAATTTTGCCTAATTGATAGATGGTGTCATTACACAGTTTGCTGTGTTAAATGCCATTAATTTCAGGCTCTTAACAGTTGGAGCTGTTGGCTGTTACAGACAAGGCTTAAGTATTTTCAGCACTGTCATCTGTCTCCCTGTCTGTCTAAGGGTTGGGATCAGATGTATCTGAAGATTTAGATTAGAAGTGGAAGCAAAAAATCTGACTTTTCTTATGCTTCTTTAGATGGGTACATGTGTGTGAGCAGAATGTCAGATTTTACCTAGCATAAGAAAGGTTGCTGATGTAATTTGGTCATATTATTTGAAACCATCAGTATTATGGAAAATTTAATACCTCTACTTGATGTTGCTAACAGGTATTAGATCATCACCTCTTCTAGAAATGACAGGTCCTGTGCATTTTGGTGTAAGAGAGTAAGTCAAAGTGTACATGTTAGGGAAATCTAAATGCTAACATAATTACTTTTTGTTAAAGCTGGCAATTTTACATTTAGTTTAGAGGAAGGGAGAGAATAGCAGTGAAAAATTCTGCAGGGTAATTTTCTTGCCATATCTTGAGGGAAATTTGAATTTTGTCTTTCAGTAAAGGAAAGTTGCCCTTGAGAATGATGCTGCCTTATGTAGATGTACATATATAATGATTCCTTTTTTGTCCATCATAGTTTTATCCAAGTTTTTCTTCAATAAGAAATAAACTTTATACTGGTTTAGAAAATGTAACCTATTTGTTGCTAATTCCAGATTTTTTTCCCTCTTTTGCTCTCTATTCACCCTCATTCTGTTTCCCCACCTAAATCCTAGAGTGCAGTCATCACCGCTGATATGATTGAGATGATTTTCTCCAATAGCCCAGAGCAGCAGCTCTCAGCCACCCAGAAGTTCCGAAAGCTGCTTTCTAAAGGTAAGGGCTGAAATGACTTAGAGAAAAATGTAGAAGCGTCCCTAGCATATGGGTTTTACTTTGACAGCAATAAAAATTGAGTTTCACACTGAAATTTCTGGGTCAAGCTCTGCTTGATACAATGGCAGCTTGATGTATGTAATAGTCACTTCTTTTCTTGAAGTCTGTACAGAGTGTTGCAGATATGATATCTCCTCTTGGAGGTAAGCTTAAATGTGGTGGGCAGTGTCTCTGTGGCCCAAACATGCTGATACACCAAAGTTCCTCTGCACGTGTGCCTGCCTGAGTGACTGCACAGAGCTGCTGCTCTGAAATCAGTCTGCCTAAACTACTGAGTGCATCAGTGCATTGAATCCTGTTATTACCTCAAAACTATAGAGTTTTCTTATGTTGACAGATAGGAATCTGTTTGCTTTTAGTGAGGTATTGTAGAAAAAGAACACACTCCAAGAAAAGAGCAGTCAGTGGATATTGTTTTGATTCAGTAATTGAGAATTTCCTTACAAAGAAATGAACGTATCTAACTTCTTATTTTAAACAGAACCAAATCCTCCAATAGATGAAGTCATAAGCACACAAGGAGTGGTGGCCAGGTTTGTGGAGTTCCTGAAGCGAAAAGAAAACTGTACATTACAGGTATAAAAAAATATAAATGTAACTTGTCTTCCTAGTTTAGGAAGGCATTTCATGATGCAAATTAGATAGGAAAAAAGTGCATGACTTGTTGAGCTGTACTTCCTCTCGTTCTTCACTATGATAAAAAAGCTGTTTTATCTTCAGAATTTCTGGCAAGGCCTCTGGGTGCAGGACAGGAGAGAGAGAGAGATGTCTGCCATGCATTGAGGGCTTGATAGGATGGGATCTTCAGATTTCAGCAAAAATAGAGCTTGAAATTTGGAACTCAACAGATGAGAAGCTATTAAACTAAACTTTGTTTGTCTCCTTTGTACAAATTGAAGGCAGTTTTAAATCTTTGAAATTAGGATTTAATTTTTGATTAAAGTAAAAAAAAAGTTCAGAATTAGAAATACAGTCTGTAATGATAAGCATAGAAAGCTGGAAACCTTACTGTGGTTTGTCAAAACTGAATTATGTGTGCTACAATGGTGGCTAATTTTTCTTGACCTTTGTCTTATTTCCAGCTGTCCATTTTTCTGGTCAGTCTTTCTTGGCTAATAGAAAGTGAAAGAAAACAAATAATCTGGTTAAGGAAAAAATATGTTTACATGTAACCACTAAATACAACACTCAGGTTAGAATTGGTTTCCTTTCAAAATGCAACAGGTTTGTGAATGCCATGTGAAATCCAAATTTTGTTGACTGGAAATAGGCAAACAAACCCCACAGGTTTTTTTCACATTAGAGAAAGCATTTACAGGTCTTACTTTTCAAATTGTTATTCACAGAGTTCCAGAGGTCTGTTAGCTTCTTTTGAGGAGTCTGGGGCCAGTAACTAAGAATATGTATCAGATTTAAGCTGATTGGTTTGCAGCTCCAATGGAAAATTTGTAAGCTATTTAATGTAAAAAAATGGAATATCTTATATTATTTATAGGGGTCTAGCATAAAACCTCAAGACAGGCAGATAAAGACAGAGTGGAAATATGCAAGCTTGTCCTAAAGAGTTTGTAGGAAAGGAGTGAAAGTACAAGCTTGAGTATGTTACTCTTGATACTCCATTCTACCTGGGTAATTTTCCTCCATCTTACCAAATCTCTCTGCCTGCTAGGCAGTTTAGGGTCTACAGGTAGAACGTTTTGCTGTCATCAGTTGGGAAGTTCTCTGGACCTAATTTTTTAATATTTGTATTTGTTCTCGTCATTGTTTCCAAAAATACTCCTTCGGGCTTGGCATTTTAGGCATTTCTAACTGTAGAAGGAAAGGATTTTCAACTCATTCTGAGACAGTGAAGTATAATTTCTAGCTGCTTGTAGGGTGTATTGAATATGGCAACTTCCATGTTAATGAACTTGGAACTTCATGGGAATTTATGGTCAGTTTTTCTTCTGTGTTGTCAGTGGAATATCCTGTGAAAACTAGGCCACTGAGTTCAGTGATAGAAAAGCCTAATTTGTTAGGAATTCCTCTGTTTGTTTTTACTCAAGGTGAAGGGAAGACTTACAAACCTCCCCTGTTCTCCAGGGTGACTTTAGCCATACTTGAACAAGTACATTTGTCTCATGTGGAGAGAGGAATCTTAAAAAAGAAGAGCACCACACAGATGTCTTTGCCATTAACATGTGACTGACTGTTCCTTAGTTTATACATCCTGGAGCATCAGATGTCCACAGAGAAGGAGGAGGAGAGGAGCTGTCACTCTCTAACCTTTCTGTGACTTACACTGGGGACATTGTGAGTCTCCAAGCTGTGAATTGGTCAAGCTGGTGGTACCAGTAGGAAGCTGGAGGACAAACTTTAAAATATGGATAAGAAACCTCAGTGGTTGAAAGATGAGTAATAGTTATGTTCTAATGTACCTCAGAACACTGGGTACTCACTTCAGAGAAAGCAGAATTACAGAAAAGCAACATTTTATGTTGGCCTTAGGCTCTGGTCACACTGTTTTGCTTCTTGTTCATTAATGATAAATCTTGCAGTTTAGACTTTGTTTCTACTTTATTTTGCAGCCCATACTCCTTGTGTATTGCAGTGATGTGTTTTGGAATTATTTATTCTGATCCCATATTATTAGAATGTTCAGCTGGTCGGAAGGGCAGGATTAATTCTGTTGTATTGATTGTATTAATTAATTGTATTTTCAAAACCAAAGTCTTTAATAACACTTAAAAATGAAAAGCATCAGAAGTCTAGGCTTAATTCTTGAGTTCTTATTTCAGGCACATTTCAGGATTTGATGCAACTCCTTAGCAGGAGAGTTTTTTTATGATTAAACCCTAAATAGAAGTCCTTGCTGCTCTTTAGACAGAGAGAGATTGTTTTTGAGGGTATGTCAGTATTTCCCTGGAATACTGCTGGATCAGCATCTTTTGGTAATGTCAGTATTGGTCATTTATAGCTTACAACTTTCCATTTTCACTGTTTGTTGGTTTTTGCTTTTCATTCAACTTTTAGCAGTCTTTTAATTCTATAGATTCTGAATGTACCTAATAAGATGTAAATTTGATAGTGTAGTGTAATAATCTTTGGGCTGAAAGCACGCAGAAATTTACTCAAATGTGAATTTCTAGAATCTGTGTTTTCTGAGGCCTGAGGTCTCAGATAGGGTTAAATTTTGCATTTCATCTTAAAAAGTTAATGCTTTTGCAAGTCAACATTAAAATAATAAATGACAAAACCTGTTAAAAGATGCAAAGTGTTAGTTCAGGATCTCACATTTGCTTCAAGTTGTGGATAAAAACATCGTACACTGATAACATTTGGCATCAGTATTTATCACCAGAGTTGGAGAGAAGTACTTAAGAGTTTTTTAGAAATCTGGTTTTGTTTGTTTTTTAAAAAATCTTTTTTAGATCTTTTACTTGCTTCATATCCATGATGTTTTGTCAAACAATGTCTTCTGCATCTTCAGGAAAATCACTGGTGATTCAGGGAATGCAGGTGTCATGTTGTGGGAAAGCACATTTTGTGTACAGGTTCTTAGCCAGTAAGAAAGGCAAAGGTAACATAAATGCATAGCAAAAAAAAAAAAAAAATTGAAGAGCCACAGCAAACCCGATGTTCACATAAAGAACTGCTGCAAATTTTGTTTCCAGTGATAGTGATAACTCTTAGATACATGATTCTGGTTCTTTGCAGATTGTCAGTTAATTAGTAATATCTCATGTTTTTCCTGTGCCATATCTGCCAGATCTCTCTGGTTTTAAAAGACATTTAGTCTCCGTGTTTGGTGTGGCATAGAAAGCCCCTAGTAAACTGACTTGTATTTTGTTTTCCAGTTTGAAGCTGCGTGGGTGCTGACAAATATTGCCTCGGGAAATTCCCTTCAGACTCGAATAGTGATCCAAGCAGGAGCTGTCCCCATCTTCATAGAGCTGCTTAGTTCAGAGTTTGAAGATGTACAGGAACAGGTAAAGATTGAGAACAGGGTTGGATTTTGTGTGTGTGTTAATTTGGGGAATCGGAGGCTTTTTTATTTGACTTTTTGTTTTTGTTTGTTTGGTGGTTTTTTGGTTTTTTTTTTCCCCTTCTCTGGAAAGCAACAAGACTATCCTGTAAGAAAGCCTTTAGAGAAAATGCAGTATGTGGCAATTTTGCACAACAGTTGCTTTGTGTTTAGTATGTGTTAACTTACCGAAGTATTGTATTTTTCTCTTTCTGGAAATTATATATTTAACAATAGCTAATGGGGCAATCCATTTTGTTCTCTAACAGGTTAGTATATTTCTATCTATTGAGGAATTCGGGGAGCCTTGTTTGAATAATTGCTTTAGATATGAAAAGTTCATGCCTGTTTCTCCTGAAGATAAAGCATGAGTGGGAATTGCAGTTTGTTCTCCAGGCTCCTTACAACATAGATGAATATTCTTCAAGACCAACAAGGATCAGTATAAAGCACAGACCAAACATTTGATGCAGTAGTTTCCATTTGAAATCTGTAACTTGTATTTGAGCAAAGAGGTACTTCAGACATATCTTGCTTTGAAGACTTAGGGTGGAGAAACATTAATGATGTTAACAAATTTAGTTTCAGCCAATCTTAATCCTAACTTGAAATTATGTACCTTTACTATACAAATTTGACTAGCTTTGGGTCCAGGTATTGCTTTTGTTACGTTCTCTACTCCATTAGTAAATTCTTTGTTTTTTCTATAGCTACTTGCAGACCATAGCTTAGGCTTTACTTGAGTAAGTGAAATTAAGCATTGAATTCTCATTTTGAGAACATTTCTGTGGTGGTTGGTTTGTTTCTTGGTGACCTTTTGCTGAATATTTCTTAGTTTCAGTATCTCATCGTGGTGTTGAAATGACAGGCACTGGCTATTCCGGTAGCTCTCTTTCAGCATTGTTGTTTGCAGAGATAGCACCTCATTTTCACTTCTGCTCAATACTTTGGTGTGTAAATATCCACTCTCTTTGTGGACTCCTGGCCACAGAAGCTGGCTGTGAGCTCAGGTTAAGCTGATTACCCAATGTGATCCATTGTTCTTTTCAGAGTCACTGACTTCCAGGGTTCAGTTCTTCATCCTGTAAGTGTGACCTCTATTCTGTGTTCCTAGATGTCTGACCTTGCATTTGGCTGTATTGAGATGCATGATTGGAGGAGTCCCAACTCATAAACGTTGGACTGCTTTGTGTAACTTGCCTTTCTTTCTTGTAGCTGGCTCAGAATGTGCCACCTGTACTTAAGGTTGCCTAACATTTTCCACAAAACAGATCTTTTTCTTCGTTGCTTGTAGGCTTCAAGTTACTCCACTTTGTATCTTTCCATTTTCAATGTTCTGTCTCATTGAATTATTATTGAGAAGGCTTTTGAAGAGGAATGGATTTCAGGTGTTTGAAAAAACATTAAAGAAAATCAGAGGTATTTTTTGTCCGTTACTTCAGCTATGAGAAGTTGAATCTGCTGTTGTAGAAATTAGAGATGTGACAGGGAACTTGCCTAAGTGGCAGCTAAATGCTGTGTTCTGCTCGTGTGAAAATCCTTCCAGACTTAGCTATATGGAGCCTTTCAGATTTTGTATTTTGGGGGTTGAACTTGGTAGCATTGCTTTCCAAATTCAGCCATGACTTCAAGAGTGCTGTTCTGCAGAATGATTGGTGCTCTGTATATAGGAAAGGCAACTCTTTACTTATTTTTCTCCTAATGATTGATCTTCTGTGCCTTTTTTTGTTAGGTTGTTATCATCCCTGCTGATGTTCAGAGAGCAGGTGGGAAGACCAAACCTGTTTAGATTATGTTGTGCAGCTTTCAATCTTAAGATGGGTGAATTAAGGAAGAGCTTAGGGGCCACAGTTAAGTAGTTTATCTGGCTCCTTCCCCCCTCCCTGCCTCCTGATAGACTGCTGGCATATTAAAATTCAGATGGCAGGCAGAGTGGCATGGTTATCATTACTGGAAAGTATTCTTCCATGCAGTTCAGGTGCTGCCAAATTCATGATCTCTCTCTTACTGGTAATCTCAAAGTACCAGTTACAATTTTCTTCCTACTAAGCTGGGCTGAAGAAGGAAAATGTACCATGGCAAAGTGTTACTTACACTGTTTCATAGTGGGTTTCTGTGCTGCAGCTCTGGAGATTGCAGCCTTGCTCACAACTGACTTGGGGTTTAATGCTGGCCAACAAAAGAGGAATTCTGCCTTTTTTCCCAACAGCTTTAAAAAGCTCCAGGGACTTCACCACTGTATCACCTGAAACAAAAATTAGAAGCATATAAGCGCTGAGAAGTTAGCTCTTGTACTTCAGTATTACAGGATAGCAGTAGTACACAATTGCATAGTATTTTTCCAGATGATCCTGTCTCATTCAGTATATGCACAGATTGTTGCCCTGGTAACAGATGAGTGGGTAGTAAAGGAGGCTTTTATTTGTCACACTGTGACCCTGTTTGTTAAAGTTGGAACAAATTATAGTGCATGGAGGAGAATAAGGAAGAAATTCTTACAAACTGTCTGTAGGTTTGTGAGAAAAATGTTTCTATTGCTTAGTGTCTGATGCAGAACGATTTGCTTCTCTCAGTTTTCAGTAAGTGGATACTTGGGGGGTTTTTAAATGCTCAAGGTGAAATATTTCTTTTTCATTTTGTATTTGAGGACAACTCAGCAATGATTTTTATAGTTAGGGCCTGTGTTTTGAGCAGGTCTGATCCTGGAGTTCTCAAGTTGGATTTCTGAAACTAGGTGGTATTTGGGTACAATTTTCTCCTAAAATGATCCTCCTAATTATGTCTCACAGTAGTGCTTTGAAGATTATTGTTTGCAAGCAACTGCATTTGGAACAAATGACAAAAATACAGGAAAATACAAAAAATATAATTACATGTTCCGGGCAAAGGGGCCAGAAGCCAACCCTGTAATCATATAGTGAAAGATGAAGAGAGAAAGAAGTATTCATGGCTGTGTTTAGGAAGTCATTCTTTGTTCTAATTGGGATAGGAATTCTATAGAAGGAAATGTTAGGTGATAACATTATTTTGGATATGTAGCATAGCATAAACAAAAAATGTATAATATCTTACTTATTGGCTAGTCATTATCTGCTCTTTCTGTTTTATAGTAAGTCAGTTTTAAAGATCTGTGTGTTTACCTTGTCTTATATTTCTAATTTCTCTTAGCAGTGGCTCAGGACAGATATCAGTGTACCTCATCTTCTGATGACAATGTTCCCAACATTTATTTTTCGTATTTATAAGCCAGTTTTAATTTTACACTTTTTTCCTTTGCATATGCTGGTTTCTGAGTCTACTGAAGATTCTAAATCAGCTGTTTCATAGAAGTCTGTGAGGGAATCTTTATAGCTATGTTTAATAAGCAACACCTATGTTGATGAAATACCTTAGGTCCTTTTACAAGATCTGTTTCCCATTAAGCTATGCAGGCCTCATTTAACTAGCCTAACATCCTTTAACTCTTTCATTACTTGCATTGTGTGTCAGTCTTTCTCTGTGGCCAGTGGTCAAACCATTTAGCATACATTTTTCTCATCAGAGAAATCTAGTTTATCACAGAATCTAGATCTGCATTATTTATGGTTGGTTACATCTCCCTGCCTCTCCCCATTTCCATTTTTGGTGTACCGATTTTTAGGTTTAGTCCAGTGGCATATGTCCTAGCCCTTTTCCACTTACCATGGTTTTTTCTTCCAAAAGACATCTAGAAATTTTTATCTGCCTGCTTGAAATTATTTATATTGAAAGACTCCATCAAAGCCCTTTAGACTTGCTTAAGGTTGATGTCATTTCAACAGTGTCTTAGCTGCAGTTCTTTCCTGATTTCCCCTGCTGCACTTCTTGAAACCCAAATGTCAACTTGGCTTTCCTTGAGGAACCATTGAATTTCCTTCAAAACCCACGCACGGCCTTGTGCTGCCTGTTGAGGAGGATCGAGATTGTCTCACGGTGGCAGATGTGTGTCACTGTGCTCCACCGGTGGCATGAGCATCCCCAGCTGCCCTGTTCCCCTTTGGGAAAGTGCATTTTCAGCTGAGGCAACCAGTATGTTTCTCCCTCAGTATTTTTCCATTTCTGCTTGGATTGCTGTTCCTTTTGGTAACTGTCACTTATTGGCAGAGCTGACCTGTGGGTCTGGTGTCCAGGCTCTGTTTGGCTTTTACATCAGCAATCCTATTAACCAGCTCTTGGGAATCAAAATCAGAACAAAGTCTAGGTGTGAGGATGAGCTACTTTCTCTGTTTGTCACATGAGATGTGAGAAGAAGGAGCTATAGTCACCCCAGCCACTGAAAGAAAGATGTTTTCTGTGTTAGGACATACTAGCAGTTATTTCCTAGGAATGTGTCCTTCTGCTATTCACTTAGTCAATCTCACTTGTATGCAGGCTAATCTTCACCATCTTCATCTCAGCATTTGATGTTTCCCAAGTCAGCATCCAAATGTTGAGAAAGTGTTGATTCTTTGTAGTGTTTCTTCTTCACTGAGAGGCAAACTCTGCACACTGTAGGTGAATGCCTTAAGCCCTTAGTTTAAATATCCAAAGAAATAATGGCTGAGAGTCTTCAGAATCCAGGGGAAAGTGGAGAGTTGTCAAAAAGCACGTGGATTATTCACAGAAGGCACCATATGGTTCAGCTGAACTCTACAAGACTTGCACTTCACTCTTACCGACTGCTGAAATTGTCCAGCACTGCAGGAAAAAAACATTGGAGTTCAGTGATGAGTAAAATAAATCAAAGATTTGCAACAAACCCTACTCCACTGTTAGCAATACATGGAAGTTTATACAAATGTATAAAAATAGGTTCTGTCAATTAACAAGGCAATATTTGCACACAGCTTTCTACCTAAGATGTGGGTTAAAAAATCAGGCTACAAATCTTAAAATTAATGTCATCTTTAAGTTGGAATTTAGATAGTAGAAGATACTGAAATGGAATTTTTTAGTCAATTTTTTTTTTATTGAATAAGCTGTAAAATTTAATGGAATTAATATGCTTTTACTTCTGCAACTATCCAGGAATGACATGAAAACATTTGAGTTCTGTAGAATTCATTCTACAAATGAACAAAAGCCCAAGTGTTGTGGCAAGTATTTGCATCTTGAGGAGTGCACAAAAGAAGAAATGGAAATCACTGAGCATTATTCAGATAAACAAACCCTGAAGAAACTTGTCATTGTTCATGTTTGTGGAAACCATGACACAGCTTTGTATTTATGGCAGTGTTTGATGAGAACAGTTTAAATGAGCTTGATTTGTGTTCCTTACTTATCTGAAGAGCTGAAGTAATTCCCAAAGGAAAGACATCTTCCTTATTGAATGAAACATTGCGTATTTTTTAAAGGTGTTTCAATTAATTGGCATCCTGTGTCCATCAGTCATGAGCATCACAAGGATTTTTTGTGACATCTTCTCTTACCAAGTCCTATGATACCAAACTACTCAGCCAGACTTCCCTTGCCTTAAAAAAAAAAAAAAAATGAAGAATGGGAAAGCAGAGGTGCTGTTTGACTTCTCTGGTCAGACCTTTGATGTGAGATTTGCTGTTGCAAATCCAATCAGTCATTCAGGGTCAGAATGGATCCTTGGATTAAGTGATTATCACTCTTACCAGCCTTAAAAATAGATATTGCTATAATGGCAGAAATAAAGACCACAGATAAATGAAATAGGGCTTCCTTGTTTTTTACCTGTGTAAGGGTGTCCAGGCAAGGAGACTGTCTTCGTACAAAACTACTCACCTCTTCTGTGAAAGAGAATTATTCCAAATTCTAACCTTTTCCACCCAAAGTGTTTTCAGAAGACTCACAAATTTATTTAGAACTGTCTGAAATCTTTGGTTCATTCCTCAGGCTTCTTCTTGCTGTAGAAATGCAAATATTGGGATGAGCAAGAGGTGTGGCTCCTTAAAGTTCTAACATGAGTAACATTTTGCAGGAGGTGGTGTATGTTCTGTCTTTTAAGCTAAATTTTTCTGGTAGCTGTCATCTGAGGCTGCCAGACTCAAAATTATGCTTTTTAGATAGACTGTTGTCACAACAGTTGTAAAAAGAGTAAGAATTAGAATGAAAAATGATGATGAAGATCAGTTTTGGGAGAACATGCATAGTAATAATGGCTGTGCTGTTTCATAGCACAGGTCAGTATAGTCTCGTGCCCTGCCTCTGACTGTGGCTGACAGCAGAAGCCTGGAAAACAGTAGAAAACAAAACAAACCAAACTAATCCTTCCCCAGAACAGTCGCCTACTCTCTTCACAACTTGCAGTTTAATGGCTCCAATCCTATTCTGTTGTTGGTAGTACTGGTACAGAGGAAGAGCCTTTTTATTTTTTATCTAGCAAGCTGAAATCTGTATCTATATTCTGTATATACTTCTGGTTTTAGCTGTATTCATTTTGCAGGGTTTGCTAGTGGATTTGGGCTTCTGTAGTGGTGGGAGTCTTGTTTTTTAAAGTAGCATCTTTTTGCCACTGTTTAAACACATGTTACAGGAGAAGCCTAATGCTTTAAATTAATTGACACCATATTGAAAAGGAATAAATATGTTTATTTCACATTAGCCAAAAATTTCCTTTAGGTAAAAAAATTCAGCAAATCTGTCAGCTTTTTAGAGGAGCATTTTATTTCACATAGGTATATAGAGAGGGAAAAATACGCTTTTTTTGTGTGAGGAACTTGCTTTGTTCAATTGGAGAAATGGTTTATGCACTATAACTCATTTTACTGCATCTAAGTACATAGCATTCAACTGAAGAGATATTTGGGGAGGACATTCAGCTGCTATCCCTGGCAGATAGGATTGCTTTTGTCCTCTGTATGCAGAATTGGAAGTACTTCCAGTGGTTGTGTAGATATACCTGTTTGTAAAGCCAAAGCCAAATAAGCCAACTAAATAAGCAGATACGTGTATCTGTTTGATAGGACTTTTAGTCTTCTGCTAACTTGAAGTAAATAGCAAACGTGAACTTCATAAGCTTTCTTGCATGACAGAATATTGTAATTTGCATGGAATTCATAAAATTGCTTTTATACTTTACATAGACCATTTCCACTTTTTAAAGTTATAGCTCTCATACTAGTGGACAGTGATATAAAAAACAGCACTTGGCCCAAATGTATAAATCAAAACCAATTAAAAATTTTATTCTCATCATATTAGAGAAGATAAATTTCATGCTGCTTTAATTCTGGTATTTTTGGTCTTCTCAAAATGAAGTTAGGGGTAGTACTGATGTCCAAGCCATTACATTTTGCCATGCATATGACTTAATCAGCAACACTGGTTCTGTCTCATATAGTTTTATTTTAGAGAATATATGTCCAGCCCATCTGAACTCTTCAATTCTGAATACTGATTTGTCTTGAACATAGATTCTTATTTTTATTTATGACTCTGTAAACAATGCATGCTTTTATGTCTTCGTAGTAAATACTAATATGGGCTGTTCCACACAAACAGTTTTGGGTAGACACAGACTTGCTTGACCTGTGCCACAAACATCTGGTTTTAAATTAGCTGTGAACAAGGAGTGTAGAATTAGAATGTTCCTAAGCCTGTGGAGGTGAGATCATCTCTTACCTTGTGGACAGAGCAAGGGTATGTCTGCCTGCACAATCTCTGGAGACATACACGTTTGTTGTTATGGTGTTCTTAGATCTCCCTAAATATTCCTGAATCATATAACGAGCTTGAGTGTATACATGTAATATGTAACCAGAATGCATTCCCCTTCTGTACATTGCCCAGGACCTAACAGTGAAAACAGATTTTTTCCCTACTCAAATACATATGTTAAGCTGGTGGAATTTTGAGAATAAAAGCAATTATTCTTCTGTTTTTCATTGCAGGCGGTCTGGGCTCTTGGCAACATTGCTGGAGACAGCACTATGTGCAGAGACTATGTTTTGGACTGTAATATCTTGCCCCCTTTATTGCAGTAAGTGTGTTTTAATATGTTTTCCAGAATTTTGCTTGAGCCTGCTAAGACTGAAGTTTAAGTTTTGCCTTGAAAAATAATAATAGTGTTTTATTTTATTGTGGACTAATCAGAGTTTTTAAAGGGGAGTCCTGAGCTACTTTTTTAATGAAGCTAAAATGGAAACATGTTTTAGAAGCAGCTAAGCTGGAGCTGTTTTATTCTACAGTGTGGGTGGATGTCTGGGCTTATTTTAGAGTCACAGAATAATTTAAGTTGAAAGGTGCCCTTGGAGGTCATCTAGTCAAAGCCTTTCTTCATAGCAGGTGAGATCAGATTAGATTGCACAACTACTTAACCAGTCAAATTTGGAACATCAAAAGTAGATTCCATAACTGCCTGGGTAACCTGTTGCAGTATTTGACCATGGCATGGTGAAACAGTGTTCTGATCCCTAATCAGAATTTTCTGAGTTTTACCTCGTGGCGGTGACTCCTGTCCTGTCACTCTGCACCTTGAGAAGGATCTGGCTTCCTGTTTTCTGCATCCACCTGTTTGAGTGTTGTTGGCAGCAGTTTTGTCTCCGCTCACACCATCTCCTCCTAAGGCTGAGCAAATCCAGGTCACTGACGTCCCATTGCATGCCATTTCTCCAGCCTGCTAATTATCTTGATGGTGCTCTGCTTAAGGAGCACATTATTGCTGAAACAATGACACCATCTTGTGTTGTCATGTCCACATTACTCAGTCTCTGTCCTTTGCAGACTCTTCAGCAGGGGAATTCTCCTGTGCTCTCACAAAGACATTGGTACAGTCGGAGATGGCTATGAGAAAAAATAAACAGAATTGTTAAACTTGTGGGAAAATTAGGTCTTGCCTTTCTGCATTTTCCTAGGCCAAAGTGAGACTCATAGGCTGAGACTGACATAAAAATGCAGTTTGGCTACAAGAGTACTCTTCAAAATGACCTGCGTGTTCTCCTCCTTAGAGTAATTTTGTCATAATTCCTGCATCTTTTTGACTGGTAATCTGCCATGTCAGTGTCTAAGCATTTGAGTGAAATTTAGTTTAATGTTTACTGTTCTTGTTGGGATACTAGATTCCTTATCTAGCATGTGGTAGAAGCCATCAAGGATGATTTTCTTTAGGATGTATTTTTGTAGAAAAAAACCTTATTGTATTTTGCCCTGGTGTATGTTAAAAAGAGTTTGATTTAATGGTTCACACGGTTAACAGGGTTACCTGGCTTTGATTTTTTTAAAAGCAAGGGTTGGAATTTTTTATTGGTTTGTTTTAGATTGCTTTCGAAACAGAATCGTCTCACTATGACCCGAAATGCTGTATGGGCTCTGTCCAACCTCTGCAGAGGGAAAAATCCTCCTCCTGATTTTGCCAAGGTAAGAGATGCTTGAAAGAAAATGTGTTGTGAAGTGGTGATAGCTAAATTATTAGTTGAGGTGGTGAAACTTAACCTAAACAGGAAGGAATGTTTCAGAGAAATTCTGAAATATTTGATGGGCTTCTTACCAGTGAAGTTTTTTGAAGTTTTTTGTTTAGTCTTTTGGGCTGACATTCACAACCACTGTTAACATGGCTGCCTCATAACTTTTCGTTACTGTCCATGTCCTGGAGACGACTGTGCCATAGCAGAACAAAACTCTGCAGATCTTGGCTGCTGTAGAGCAGCACATGGCACATCTTAGTGGACAAGTCTGGGTTTCATTGGCAGATGTTCTGTAGAGGCTGAGGAGTTCTAGTGGTGCTTTTCTGGAGACATGCTTCTCCATGCTTGTCCTGCACAGAAGTACTAGCTTGGTCTGAAATTTTCTGAATATTAAATCATAAGATGCCAGTGCCTAATCCAATAATGACATACAAAATTAGCTGACATAATAATAGATCTTCTGGCCCTTTTAATTGTATGTATCTCCTTTTAATATCTTACAGGTTTCACCTTGTCTTAGTGTGCTTTCCTGGCTGCTCTTTGTCAATGATACAGATGTATTAGCTGATGCCTGCTGGGCTTTGTCCTATTTGTCTGATGGCCCCAATGATAAAATCCAGGCTGTGATTGATGCAGGAGTCTGCAGAAGACTCGTGGAACTGCTGATGTAAGAAATCTGTTACAAGCAAGCGTCACTCATTTCCTTGACATCAAGATTATAACAATAAGGACTTTAATTAAATAGGTCTTGAAATGCTGTAATTTCCAAAGAGCCAGATTTGAGTTTTAATTTTACCTGTCTGTTCTGTTTGTCATGAGTAACAAAAGCAATGGAACTTTTCTTGTACTAATTTTGCTGTTTCTTACTAGGTTTTTTTTCCCTGCACCTAAGAGCTACATTTTTGTAAAATCCGTAATACACATTGAAATTTTCCTTGTGTCATTGAAGTCCATATTACAGTTACCTAGCAAGGAAGTTACCTAAAGGATATCAAAGATAAAAAAAAAATAAGAAACAGTTCAATTTACTAGAATTGACAGTACCAGGGAGAGACTTGAAATATAAATAATTTCCTCAACCCTTACTGTAGAAGAGTGCATGCACGCTTTGTTCAGTAAAGTGTAGCTGTGAGAGTTGGGGGTCACAGAGACTGGCCTTGTTCAGAGCCATTGCTTCAGATCCAAGGTCAGGACATGGACCATTCAATGACCTAACAACAGGGCTTTCAGTGATGTAAATAAAAACATTATTAAGCCCTCTAACAGTAGAGCAAATGTGGTGGATTAATGAATAGAACATATTGGCTCTAAGTAGCTTTTTATAAATAAGTATTTTCATTTGAGAAAAAAAATCCTTACTTCACCTTTCCTATTCCAGTCCTGATTTAACAGTGATGGTGGAGGGATGCATGTGATGATGGAAGATGATCAAACAGGGTTTGATGGGTTCAGCACACAACTTCTATCCCTGTTCTTCTGTCTCATTCTCGGCATTTGTGTGTGCTACATTAAGTGTATTTTGTAGTTAAAGATAATTCTTTTTCCTCCCAAGGATGCTTTGAAGTACTCTGAAGTACTTTTATTCTTTCAATACTTTATTTTTATGCTGCTGAATGACATTTAAAGGTGTAAATATTTAGAAACCTTGGAAAGGCTTACCATTAGTTTAAAATCACAGAGTTTATTTAGATAGTGAAAGTCAGATTTATTGGGGAAGTTTTCCCTTGGCTGAGAGTTGTTCCTTCCTTGAGAATGTGAAGCTGGAGATGCATTGGGGAGGTTAATACTTAACATTTTTCTTTGTCAATTTTAGGCACAATGACTACAAGGTTGTATCTCCTGCCTTACGAGCTGTGGGAAACATCGTTACAGGAGATGATATCCAGACCCAGGTATGGATTAGCTTTCTCTTGTGCTGTACTGCAGTTCATCTTTCTGTTAATTGTGGTAATCTGTTCACAAGCACCTCCTCTTGTTCCTTTTGAAGTTTGATAGTGAAGGTTGGTGACACTTAATTGCTTGAAAATGTGGTGGTTTTCAGTTTTTCAGTTCAGTCCTGAACTGGTGATGGTTCTTAGGTAGCTGTGTCTGGGAGTTGTGGGCATCAACTCAAGGATGGGATGTTTTTGGTTTATTTAAAGCAAGTCTGTCTCTTAGGCTGAATTTTATTCTGAGTGTTGGACGCTGGTAGTGCCATCAAAGGCCCCTCACATTCAGTGCTGTTGCCAATCTGTGATGAATGTATCATATTATGATGAAAATATGTCAAGTTTATGATGTAAAACAAGTGTGTGGTAATATTGTGGGTGGTGTGTAGCTGTGTCTGGGCATTTATTTGGAGAAGCATCAGTAGGAGGCAGTGACTCCCACCAGTGTATTGGAATTAAACTGGAAGGCAGGAAACCTGGTGCTTCAGAGGCACTGGGATGCTTCTGTAGTTCTGTGACTCTGAGACCAGAGTTCAAGATGAGTTAGCATCAGCAACAGCACCAGGGCACTGTTTCAATATAAGATTTTTTGATTGTTACAATGCAATGTATTTTGTGTAGCTGAATTGCAGAGCCATTGTTGTGTTTTCCCAGTGGTGTTCACTTTGCAGGTCAGTCATAAAGAATGACTGAGGTGTGATTTCATAGTGTTGTTAAAGTTAAAACCATAAGGGATCACTAATTCACATGCAATCACTAATTATTAAATACTGCATAAATATTAGATTTCAATTAAAAAATAGTTTAAGCTTTTTTGTTGTGCAAGATTTTTTCTGAGGAGCATACCATGAGCCTTCCTAAAACTCTAGAGAACTGTATGGATGGTTAGATGGTCCTGCCTGCCAATAGTGCTGTATGTTAAAAAGTGATACTGGATGCATGTAAAAATCAGTAATCAGAAGGAAGAGCCCATCTTTGAGAGCTGATACATTTCTGAATATGAATGCAACATGCAAGACAGTTCTTCAAGAACTTTCTCTAAAACCTTGGGGCACAAACTTGCTTTTACTTTTTCTCTTATTTTCAACTATTAACAATTGCCAGTGCTTGAACATGGCTAAAACCATAGATAGTATACATGAAGAAACAAAAAGGTCCCAGGAGACAGACACCTGATAAAATCCTGAATGATAATCTTTACTTTTTTTGATCTTAGTGGGGAGTACAAAGATTTTAAGAATGTGGAGCAGGGGGCATGCAAGCAAGGGAGTTAAGTCCTCAGATTCCATGCTCAGAAGTCATCCCCATGATTCAGCTTGACTGGAGTATTTCCCATGAAATTCTGTACCACACTGTTCTTTCCAAGGTGTCTGCTTTTGCCACACAAGGCAAAACTACTGTACTTCTTGATGTACTCTCCCAATTTTTGGCTTCATTGTTAAAAGTTAGAATTGAATTAAAGTAAAAAGATAGTTCATTTTTCATTTTTTGAATCTTGTTATTCCCTTTTAGAGGGTCAAAAGGTTTTTATTGTCACACATGATATAGTCAAAGGTGCTGTCTTGTAACATCCAAGTTCTGGGGCATTTTCTGTTGTACTTTGGTGTTCTAGGAAATGGAAATATTGCTGCAATTTTTCTGCACTGTAAAATTGCAGGGTTTTTGCAATTTTTGTAATTTTTAAAATAAGGATTGTTCAGTCATAATGTCGCTGGATAAAACACTGGTCACTACTCTGCACTACAGTGCCAGCAGATGTGGAAAACAGAAGTAGTTGGTGCTTTTTTTTATACAAAAGTACAGGAAAATACCATAATTTTATTTTTGTTTGATCATAATGTGCTTAGTGTCTTCTTGTTTTCAGATCACACAGAAATCATTATGAAGGTGTGATGTCTTTCCTGAAAGACTTGGTAGTTTTGCTCTTTAGTTTTCCAGCAGATGTTTATTTCTTAATTCTTGCTGGGTTTTATTGTGTATATTTAGTGTTTTAAAAAAAAAAAAAATCTCTGTGATCATCTAATGGGGTATGCTTTTATATTTTCAAGATGATGTACTCCTTGATCCTGTGATTCTTTATCCTAAATTTCTTCTAAGGTGTGTTTTGTTTTGTTTTTCCTGTTGTATTCAGGTAATTCTGAATTGTTCAGCCCTGCAGAGTTTGCTGCACTTGTTAAGCAGCCCAAAAGAGTCTATCAAAAAAGAAGCATGCTGGACAATATCTAATATAACAGCTGGAAACAAAGCCCAGATCCAGGTAACCTTTTCAGCTATGATCAGTAATCTTTGTCTTGCAGACTAGAAGGAACACAGGTGCTTTTTTGTGCATAAAGTGTATATGTGTGTGTATGCACTGTCACAGATTTATAATTAAATATAAGAAGTATATTATGTGTGTAATTAGAATATTTCAATGGCCCAATCATCTCCAAATTGAAATAATTTCATTTTCTAATCCTCTACACATTATAAGGGGGGAAGACAATCATGGTAGAAAATGCCAAAATGTGGCTAAGCTCAAGAAAATTTTGTCTTAAATATTTTGCTTTGTGCTTTTGACAGTCACTAAGATACAGAAACTCTCAAGTATGAAAAGAATAGGCTGCAAACATTGAGAATCAAATAATTTCACATATTTCTTGGTTTCACCATCAGACACAGACATGTATTTGAAAGTACTTCATTTCTGTTTTCTTATCATTCCTTTTGTAATTTCCATAAATGGCTGACATGTTGTCCTGAGATTTGCCCTTTCTTATTACACTAAATGTTATCATCCCTTCATATTAAGTGATAGGACTCAGAAGGAAATGAGTCCCACTCCTTTATGTTAGTCTTATGTCAATTTGGCTCCAAAAGATCAAATTGTTCTGAGCCTGGACTGAGTGTCAGCCATCAGGAGGAATTCCCAGGACTTGTCTCCAGGTGGTATTAATGAGAGAGATGGAACATCTTTTCCCCAGAGAGAAGTCTTTTGGCTAGATGGAGAAGAAACAGCTCAATATATTTTGTTTTCCCTGAATATGGAGTTTTTTTTTTTTTTTCAAAAACAGCTGTACTAGGGAATTTTTCGCTTATCTTTCAAGGGTGTAGTTTGACCTGATGGGATGTCAGGTGTCCCCCAGAGCTGCTCTCTGACTCTTCTCAGCAGGTCAGGGGAGAGAAAATACAAGGGAAGTTTCACGAGCTGAGGTTAAGGACAGGGACAGGTCATTCACCGATTACTGTCACAGGCAAAACCAGACTCAACTTGAGAAATTATTAAAATTTATTACAAATCAAAATCAGAGTGGGTTAATGAAAAGTAAAACTAATCTTGAAAGCACCTTTCTCCCATCCTTCCTCCTTTCTGGACTTAACTTTCTCCCTCATTCTTTTCCCCCTCTCCTTGGCAGTGCAGAATACAATCAGATCATCACAGGATGTTTCTGCTGCTGGTTTCTTTTCAGGGAGGGAAGTCCTCCACCTGCTCCAGCATGGGTCCCCTCTGGGGTCACCAGTCCCTCCAGCAAACCTGCTCCATTGTGGGCTTCTCTCTCCACGGGGCCACAGGTCCTGCCAGGACTCTGCTCCAGCGTGGGCTTCCTGTGGGCTCACAGACTGCATCAGGAATCCACCTGCCCTGGGGTCCTGCATGGGCTGCAGGTGGATCTCTGCTCCTGCATGGACCTCCATGTGCTGCAGGAGGGTTTCCTGCCTCACCGTGGGCTGCACCATTGGCTGCACGGGAATCTTTGCTCTGGTACCTGCAGCACCTCCTGGCTTTCCTTCTGCACTGGCCTTGCTGTCTACAGGGCTGTTCCTGCCACACATCCTCACTCCTCTCTCAGGCTGCAATTGCTTCTGCCTAATGGTGCTTTCCCCTTCTAAAGAGAGTCATCCCAGAGCTGCTGTCACTGTTGCTGGTGGGCTCAGCCTTGGCCAGTTGCTGCAGGACTGTTTTGGAGCCAGCTGACATTGGCTGTGTCAGACACGGGGGGGAAGCTTGTGGCAGCTTCTCACAGAAGCCAGTCCTGTAGCTCCCCCACTGCTGCCCAAACCCTTCCATGCAAACCCAATACAAAGAATGTTACCTCTTTCCTTCTCTTTTGCAGAAGTGTTTGCAAAAAAGATTGTAGTGAATGATAGAATCATGAAGGCTTGGTTTGGAAGGGACCTTAAATTCCTGGCTAGTTCATCTAGCCATGGGCAGGGGTGCCATTCACTACATTAGGTTGCTCATGGCCCCTTCCAGCCTGCCCTGAAACCAGGCTTTATCTGATAAATACAAGTGTTTGTATCACAGGAGTTGAATCATATTCTTATGTAAATCCAATTTAGTTTTGAGGTTACATTTTTCAGTTCTTTTCTCCCCACTGGATGCATAAAGTATTTTCAGAGATTGCAGAGGACGCATGAAAGTCTGGCTGGAGACATTTATTCTTTGAGGAATGGCAATAAATGTCATAAATGTCATACTCTGGAAATACTTGTATTTCTCATTAGTAACCTGGAAGAAACAATGTTTACACAGAAAGTGAAGCAAGCCTCTTAATTTATTGGCAAAAGTAGCCAAGGCATACTTGCTGCCTCTGTTTTCCTTGGAAGGCAGCCTGATTGCTGCTCTTATAATGATGATTCTGGATTACTCATTCTGTATGGTCAGAATTAGCTTGAAGTGGTTAACCCTCTTCACTTATGGGGTGGAATTAGTTCTTTTTTTGCAGAAAACTTGCACAAGACTTTGAAAAGGCTGCATATTTTTCCCGAGGAATAAGTGTATTGTACTCTTTGCAGGTGACACTTGGGATCTTTTCGGTTTACATTCTCCCTTATAAAGAACATTTCAGCCACTGAAGGGGCAGCATAAAGCTTTAGTACCTTCAATGAGGGCTTCATCTCAGAAATCATAGGAAATAAAGTTAACACCTTTGTGAAAGATACTTCAGTTTTTGCTAAGATACCTGAAATTCCTGAAAAAGAGAGTGAGTACACATCTAACATTCCGAGATCCTTATGTTAGGAAATGAGTAGGCAAACCCCAAAAACTTAGGAAGGTGGAAAGCTCTGTAGGTCCTTCTTGTTTGCTGTAAAGATGGAACTAAGATGGAAGTGGGGCTGTGAGGAAGGGAACCCCCTGCAGTGGTATTTGCTCTGGCTTTCTCGGTCAGCATTCTGTTTTTATCACTGGAGGTCATGTTTTTTGTCAGATACAGAGAATGATATGGTTACTCAATCTAACCTTGGTAGAGCTCCAAGAATTTTGATTCTGGCTTTATTGTGGTTTGTGTGTTAATCTGTGGTTTAGTTGGATTTCTAACAAAAAGTGCTGTGTAAAATCAGCAACTGTACCACTGTTTTTTCTCCCACATCAGCAATTGTAGTTGCTGTGCAAGTAGCAGTGCAGAGAAGGTAGTTACTGCTGGTTGTACCAAGGTAAAAATGTTTTTGCCTTTGTGTTTTGTTTGTGTGCAGTAAAGTCTTTTTTTGCTCTTTATCCCTTCAACAACCACCTTTGAAACACAATATATTCTCTCTAGAAGGGCATTTCTGCTTTTTCTGGGAAGTCTAAGAGTATTCTCTGAGAAACAGTCCAACCAAATACATTGTCTTAAGTTTGTGTTTTTTCTCAAGTCTGTTGGAGGGTTGCTTCAGGATGTGTGGTTGTATAGGGGTGTTCTAAACTTAAGAAGAGCTTTAGAAAGCCAGGTACCTGTACCTGTACAAGTCCATAACCTGTACAAGTCCACTTCTGACATGTCCATAAAGACATGTCAGAAGTGACAATGGCAAGTAGTTTGTTGTTAGAGCATTTTTTCAAAACTTTGGGATCTCTATTTTCATATTCTTGATCTATTGAAGATAGAGTTATGAAGAGTCTTAGAGGTAACTTGGATTCTAGTGTACCAAAAGCTATTTCAGTATTGCATTCACTTCTGCAATTTCTTTGTAAGTATTCACTGTAACCACATTGTTCTGTTTTCAAATGAAGGAGTAGGTGCCTGTCCTTGTTTACACAGTATTCTTACACCTGGTATTCACTACTCAGGCACAAGTGATGCTTCAGTTTTATCTGTATCTTTGGTCATCCTTGGTCTTCTAAACTGTTATCACATCTTTATTTGAAAATGAGTAAGGATAAAATAACTCCTACCTGAACAAAATCATTAGTCTCTATGCAAGTGTGTGTTTAGCAGTTTTTAAATGTTTTGGGGTATTTTATCACAGATCAGCTGCCTTTCTATTGAGGACAGATGAGAATTACGTGGTGACTTGAAAAGGTGAGGTCAGAAGGGAAAAAGAAATTAATGCCATGAGCCATAAGTATTGCATCTTCACTTCTAGCAGTGACTCTTTAAAAAAGTGCAAAAAAAGCCCTTTAACTCTGCATAGAAAAATGCTTGTGATTATGTGCATAGAAGCTCTCTTTCTCAGGAGTCTTTTGTCAAGAGGAAAACAATGTCATACAAATCACCAGAATACCTGTGGATTTAAAAGAATCCAGGTTAAAAGCAGCTGCCTTAGGATATGTCACAGACAAGGTTGGAAGTGTTGATGGATTATGCAAGTCCAGGGAAAAAGAATGTAAGAGGCATCTTCTCAAAAGTGAAAGCTGTATTTCATTTAAGAGTCCCTCAGGCTCCATTCAGAGTAATTGATCTGCCTTCCAACTCCAAGCACACACTTGCTTTGTAGTGAAAAAATGACTGCCCTAAGTGCATACCCAGTTTAATCTATACTGACGGTTACAAAAATCAAATTAAAAACCAGCATTTCTGATTGTGAGCGGGATAAACTGTCCTGGTAGGGATGACATACTGCAAATCTTGGCCATCGTGAGGCCTTGATTTTTTGGAACTGCAGAAAATGGCTCATTAGAGAAAGTTGTGAAGTGAAGCACAGTGGAGAATGCTCACAACATGCTTGATTGGAGAGCTCAGACTCGGTGTTTCTTGGAAGTAAAATTGACAATTGCAGCTGTGATTGCAGTGATTACATTGTGTTGAAGGGAAAGTCTCATCAGAGGTGTGTAAGAAGTTCCAGAAAAGACTCTTGATTCTTTAGTTTCTAGTCTCAGCCTGGAGAATGTTGTCTGAGATACAAGGTGTGATGAAACCTCCTTTCAGCTTCAGAGCAGATAATCTCCATTTCTTAGAAAATGCCTTTGAGGTATTACTTCAGACAACTCCTATTTAATGGCAAAGTCACTGTAAACATTTGAGCTGAAAAGCACTTGAAAAAAGGATTTCTGAAGTTGAAAAATTCTGTTTGGTAAAATGTTTCTTGAAGATGGTCATATACTAAAATGAAGAATAAAAGCGTAGTCTGTTTTTAATCATTGTGAATGATAAAGGCTAATTCCCATCTGGGATGAATACTTGATTTAAGTATTGGTGGTTGATTTATATACTTGATTTAAGTAAGTTCATGGGTGAACCTGTTTCATCTGTGAGTTGAGGTAGTTTTTTTATTTTTCTTTCTCTGCATTTATTTCACATTGTGATGAATTAAAACATTACTTCTTGAGAACTGGTCTTCCTAACAGAAGGAATTCTAAGATCCTGGATGCAGCTCTAAATTAAATTACTTATTTTCCTTTGCCCCCAGCCCCTCTAAATTACTCAGTAGTTGCTACTAGAGGTCATAAACTGGAGCAGATCTGTTCCACTCTCTGTGATGTTCACCGGATTTTGAACATGCACAATCTTTAGCCAGAAATCAGACAAGAATGATTTCAGCACATGATAATTTTTTTCACGTCTGCCTGCCATAGTAACCCACATTTTTGCAAGTTACCAGCTGATCTAACTAGTGAATTGTTGCCTCAGAACAGTTGGGATAATAAAAGTCTATGGAACCTCGGGTAGTGCTCAAGACATAATCTAGCAATCCCTTCTGCACACCAAAAAGACATTAAAATATTTGATGACTCTAATAGGTATTTTACCTAACCAGTATTAACAGACAGAACTATATTTAGTGTTGTTTAAGATTGCATTGGGTTACACTCCCTCCATCCACCCACTGTAAAGTATAGAAATATAAAGTCAGAGGGAAGGACTTTTATATTCGTCTCCACTTTCATACTGCCTATGATGCTGTTTGGTAGCACACTCCAAAGGCTTTCACTGCCATTTCTAAAAGATAAGGCAGCAGCCTGTCACTGTTAGATTTGCACTCCAACACAATCAAGTAAACTCCTTCTAGCATTAAGGCAATGTAAATTAACATGCATGAGATGTGTGAAAGGGCGTGCTGAACTTTCTTTTGTGGCTCTTACTAAAGCACAGGAGGTTTGGGGTTTTTTCCCCACCAGTGGTGGAAGAGAAAGCCTTTCAGAGTGTGTTATCAACAGTGCCTAGGCAACAGAAAAGTGTGGTGGAATAGAGCAGTCTTTCCCCTCTTTATTTCTGTGCTTTCAAGGTTTGGGGTGGATGTGTATATCCTGATGCAGTCGTGATTGTCACTAAGTATAGTTTTTGTTTGTTAATTTCCTAGTTTGTATACAGCTTTGCTGTACTTCAGTGGATAGCTTCCCCAGTCAGGGAGAAGGGGAACTACATCTTCCTGGGAGTCAGAAGGAGAACTGCACAACTGAAGCTTAATCCTGACTGTCGACCCTTCTGAAGGGTATGAAAGGCTGTCACAAACCTCAGAAAATGTTCTGTGTCTTAACTTCGCTACCCGTTGAAAAGCTATGGAGGGCAGTGCATCAGACACAATCTTCCATGTCTGACAGTGAAGACCTCATAGGAGTTCTCTGCTCTTGACAGGTTAAGAAACTTCTCACTTCTTTTCTAACATACCTTAAATTTTCACAAGAACATCTGGAAATCTGAGTATGGGTAGGCATGGTAGCAGCAGGATCTCTGCCATATTTTTCTTCCTCTAGAGTTTCTTAACCTTGCAGAGGAGTGACATGGGCAAATGTAGCAAATTATATATTGCGTGTTAGTTTTAAAAACTCTGGAATGAAATGCATTTTTACAAAGCATGGTGAAAGTTACAAGCTCAGAGTTCTCACAGGCTCTTCTCCTAAACAACCACTGGGGGCCACTCCAAAAGTAGTGCTGGGGGCATGGGAAGGGAATTACGTGATTTACAAGAGAGCTGTGGTTCATACAGGCATCACGTTACCTTAAATATGAAGTGTGTTTAGTTTATGTCATAGTTTGCATAAGTAACCTAAGAATCTTAGAATGCTGTATGTGGTAGTAGAACTTTAAAAAGTATATCCATTAAGAGCAAAATATGGCATTGCTGACAAGGTCATATTAGTTTGTAGACTAGTGAAGGTCAAAGATTAATCTCTTTCAGGTTTAACTTTGTGGTTAAGTACAAAATCTCTTTTCAGGCTTCGGCACACCTTATACCACATTGAGGGCTGTAGAGCTAGAATACCTTTAATTTCTTTATTCTGGCTGAAAACCACAGCAGTCAGTGGTGTGTTACTGCTTTTGGGAGGTTGGTTGGTCTGTTTGGTCTGTTTTTTTCTTTGTTTTTTTTGGTTTTCTTTGGTTTTGATTTTTTGAGGATTGACCGACCCAAAAAGCAGGAGAGAGCTCAACAAGGTGCTGCTCATTATACTGCAGGTTCTTCCTGATGGCAATAACAACTTTGTGTAAACTGGCTAGAAGTTTGCTTTATACAAGGTTTGGAGGATATAGGCTTAGATTCTGTGTAGCAACATAAAGGTTCATTAGAACGGAGATCTGAAGGGCTTCCTCTCTGACTCTGGAAAGGCAGGGTTCTTTGTACCTGTGACATAGTGTGAAGTAGTTTCAGCTTACAAATATTTGCTATGTTATTTGTAAAGCAGTTGTAAATTGAATAAATAAACAAGGTAACTGGAAAAGAAGTCACCGAATAGCCTCTATGAACAAAGATTTCCAGCCAGGAGGGGTGGTCATAGCAGTAGGGCTTTATTTGCAGCTGCCAATTATATGGTGACTGTAATTTTGATTTGTTAAAGGTAATGAGAGAGCTTGCAGGAGCAGGGAAAAAAAAAAAAATCACAGTCTAAGACTTGTTTGCTTTTACGTTTATGTGATGAATAATATGTAGACTTGTGATGCCAGCATGTGCACACTAAATGTGTATGTTTGCATATCACAAGTGATTTAGGTGTGGGAACCCAAAGGGGGAGAAGCAAATTCTCATGGGGTATTGACCAACTCAAAATATGAATTTAATATACTACGGCCGAAGACCTCCCTAACAATGGTTACAACATATTTAGATGAAATTTCCCTGCAGGTGTAATGTTACTTAGAAAATTTATTTTTGTAATCTATCTTCACTCATAAAAATCCAGTACTTGAAGTGAGGAAGCTTGATCAAGATAAGACAGGGAGAGTGTTTCCAAGAGACAGGCAACCCTCCTACAGGGCTATACCACAGGATACCAACTATTAAAAAAACCACCCTAACCCAAAACAACATACACATCACAAACCAAACATAGAAAAGTTGACACTTTAGGGTGAGGGGCAGGTTTGCTGAAGTACTGAGCATTACAAATTAAATTTGAAAGTTCGTATTTCAGTTAAAATTCAGTTTCAGTTAAAATTCAGTTTTGGTTTTCCAAAAGAATTGTAGTTACAACTCAGGATGGGGTTCAGTTCCAACAAATACCAATGGATGCAGCTGGGCAAAAACTCCAGTTTTAGTTTAATGTGTTAAAGGATGGGCTTTGGATTACCTATTGTGCAAAAAAGAGATTTCTAATGTATTTTGTAGATAGCACATCAGTGCCTAGTAGTAGCAGCCTAAAATCTTTTTATTTCTTTCAGTTTTTCTTGTTGAACTGTAATCCCTTAACTCTGCTCCTTTTGTTTGAAAGCTGTGCTTATCTTGCGCATTTTCTGTGCACTACACTTTCTTAGTCTTCAACACACTTCCACGTCAGGCACACACAGTACAGGAATGCTAAAAAAGTAAAGTAATTTGAATTAAGCCAATCTCAATCCTTAGATGTTTTAAGTGCTTCATCCTGCCACAGTTCTTTAGGGTTTTGCTCTGCCTGAGGCTTACTTTTTTTTTCAAAAAAGTATGAAATCAAATTCTGTTTCAGCATTTACTATTTTATCACTTAAAAGCAGTGTACCTGAAAGGGAGAAATGACCTGTTTCCACAGTAACTGTTGTTCCCACATAAAATATCATTGAGATCCTTAGGCATTGTAGTGTGCTTTCAAGAGTAACTGCTGTGGACAGGCTACAAGTCATTGGGTGTAAATAGCAAGTGCTGCCTAGCAACTCTGTATTGGTACTTCATTGTTTCCACCTTTGCTGAGCTTAACTAGACTTTTGAAATGTAGTGAAGATATTAAGGTGAAGGCAGACCATTTTCTGACCTAGTTAATGTATTTTTTTTCCTTAAACCTGAGCTCTGAGAGTTTCAGCTGTTGAGAGAGTGCTGGTGGAAAAACTTGGCTGTATTACAGAGGGACAATTGAGAACCTTTCACTAAGACTCATGCTAGGGTGAGGTGGCAACACAGGCAATGGAAAACAAAAATATACTCACTGGTAATCATCTCTCGTGAATCAGTTTCTTTCAGAGAAGTGTCTTATGAGAGGCTGTGATTCATTGTGGTGCTTTAACCTGCTCTGCTTGGGTAAAGATAGCCAACTTCATTGTAGAGCAGAAACGAAGCAAGGTCCCCGTAGCCTTTTATACAAGAGAAATAGAAGAGCACTCAGCCAAGAGACGTGAGATCTGGATTCAATTCTTTCTGAGAAGGTTCAAATGTGTATTTCTCCACTCTTAGGAAGAGTAATTTTACCCACTGAACTGAAGCATCCAAGGACTGAAGCAAAGAGCTCAAAATTGATTGAGCCAGGAGAAAAACAGTAACAGTCTTTTGTGTTTCTCCCACTTGGCTACTATTTTATGAGTTTCAAGTAGAAACATTTTAAAGGTAATGGGGTTTTTTGGCAATGAGAAGACTCAAGTGTTAGTTACTGCCTGTTAGATAAATTGTGCTGATTTAGTTGCGCACTATCACGTAACACTCTGATTTTAGTACTTACTATAGAAGTTGGTTTTAAGAAGACAATTTCTAAGAAAATGAATCTCCTGTAAAAGGATTGCTTTGGTGAGAGGGTTTAAGAAGTGATAATGAGGATTTTTTAAATGTGTTTTTTGCCACAATAGTAAAGTCCCAATGCCCTCAAGTATCCCTATCCTAGATCAATATCAAGATCTTTCAGTAGGCAGTGCTTGATATCCTGTAACACACTGTTCTTTTGAGGGCTTCTGCTCAACAACACCCTTGTATAGAATTCTCTGGACTCACATAAAGCAAATTATAGGATGACAAGTCTCTTTCTCCTCTCTATCTGATGAGGACTGAAGTTCACTGGTGATAATGCCAGTGAAAGCGCCGTGCTCTCACTCTCTAGGTGCAGAGTCCCAGATATCTCAAGTACCAGTGTGGGCTCTCTGTTCAGCTGCTGTCCATGACTGCATCGGGAGCTCTCTGAACTCGCTCTGCCTGGGTTCTGCTTACTGCCTGGTTCAGCTTGATTCTCACTGGCAAGCAGATGCACACATTTGTCTTGGGCATCTGCTTGTAGACCCATTGAATATCAGCACAAACCTTCTGTCCATGCTTGGATCTCGGGCCTCCCAGTTGCTGAGCAGACAGTTTTCCAGCAATCTAAGTACACTGTGATCTTCCATATCCGCCACCGCTTTTGGGGATAACATAAATTCCCCCACCACACACAGCAGGTGCTCAGGCAAATGGGTTCTCTGACCTGCAGTCCCGTTGAAGCTGAGGTGCTGGGATCTTCATTGAACTTTGCTCCAGCCCCCCTAGTAGTTGGCATCCAGGGATATGGGCCCTGGGGGCTGTGGCCCTGCCCCAGTGGATGATGCTGAGACCTTCACCTGCTCTGGTTGCAGGGGCCCTTTCATGTGAGGCCTGATGCCAGTTGCTGATCCCAAATTCACGTTTTATGGGACCTGATTTCATGGCCCTTCGAGCTGCTGAGACACCCACCCACCCACTCTAGCTGCTGCCCCACAGACACATGGGGTTCTCCCAAGGTCTGGTCCAATTCCTGGCCCACAGGGAGTCATGCTCAGTTGCTATAGTGCTCAGGTGGAATAGAGAGAGTGGTTATGTTAAGAAAAGATTTGTTATTGAGTTTTGCACAGTTACACTTGTCCCTGTCATCAGTTACAAAGTCCAGGCTGGCTTTCTGCCTGTAGTTTCTTAATGACCGATTAATTAGTGACTGGAACCTTTTCTTCTTTGTGATTGTTTCCTTATCCTTTGTTTATTAGGTTTGTGTCACGGTGTGTTTTATTTATTACTTTCCTGTTATTTGTATCTGCCTTTGAGCTGTAAAGGTCCTTGATCTGATAACCTTAATGAAGCAGATGCTCTCATAGTCCACATACCCTTACAGTGATAATTTCACAAACTAATTGGGGTTTTTTGCAGTAAAACATGTGAGGGGGTAAAATGCATCTCTTTTTAAGATACTTTCTTTTATCTTTTTTTGTATTTTTTTTAAATAGCTGGCTCCTGTTCATGACCTATTACTTTCAGCAGTCATGTTCTGAAATTTTAGTTAAGGATACTTTTTCAAATATTCTTGGCAATGTACAAATGTAATACAACATGGCATGATGAAAGTAATAGCTTTCCTTGAGGACCCCAGATTGCTGTACCAGAAGCTGTGCTGGATTCTTTGCCACTGGAGACAGTGTTCATGGGCCTGTTGGTACAACTGGTAGGCTGTATGGATTTATGAAGCAGAGGCAGTGTGGATTCCCAAACAAACAGGAAAGATAAAAGAAATATCAAACAATTGTTTTATTTTTACCAAGTTAGCCGTTCATACTGTGAATTGACTGTAGCTTTTTGCTGTATGTAATCTCTTTTCTTCTACAGAGCTCTGTGGAAAGGATCTTTTTGGTTTTCTTTGTATTTCCCTTTGTTAGTTTTGTGATGATTTATACTTGTAAAGTGGTAGATTAAAAAAACTGATTCTTGCTTGTTTGAATGATCCTTATCAAACTGTTTCAAATCCTTGTTATAGGTGTGTAACAAAACTGGATTAATTTTTGTCTTATTGCAAAACACTGTTTTCAGAAGAAGTTACTAGAAACTTAAAATTGCTGCCCAAATGCCCATTTGGCTACTATCACTTTGTTGAGCTGAGCAGAGAACCCTACTGCCAAACCATCAGTGCATCAGTCTTTTCACTAGGTGGTTGTTTGTTTTGAGCATTTCTTATGTGAACAACTTTAGTCCATTGTCTCATGCACTGGAAATGTATTATGGCACACAGGCCTATGAAGTTTAGGGTAACTTAATGGTTTACTGACTTAATAGCTGAGAGATTTACTACCTGGAAAAATAAGGGAAATATGGCATTCTTTTCTGTCAGGGTATGATTAAGTAACTCATTAGATACGGCAGTCACTTGAGTCTGAATGTGTTTTGAATTCATTCAGAATAAGAACAGACCACAGCAGTAACTAAGGTTTTGGATGTAAAGCTGAAAACCGATTTATCAGTTTTGATGTTGGATAAAGTGACATTTCATTGTTTAATGTGTTATGCTGGGCATGGACATTAACTAACTGAGGACAAAGAAGTTATTTCTAATTTTTATTATGACCCTACCATGTCATTTGTTTTTGCAGACAGTCATAGACGCCCATATCTTCCCAGCTCTTATAAATATTTTGCAAACAGCTGAGTTTCGGACAAGGAAGGAAGCTGCTTGGGCAATCACAAATGCGACATCGGGAGGCTCTGCCGAACAGATCAAGTATGAAACAGTTTCAATCTTTCAATGCAATAGACTGAGTTAGTGTTTGTGCAAGAAAACAAACTATCAGCCTAGAAACTGAAAAAGCTTTCAGCATGCTTTCAGTGCTGTGTCCAGAGAGACCATGTCCTTGTTGTGAGCGAGCCTTTCATTCCTTCAGGGAGAAATTGTAAAAGTATTTCAGCTGTAATACTTATTTACATAATTGAACGGTTTGTCTTATGTGAAAAAAAAAAATAAATGCAGCTTTTACACTAACTTCTGAGGGGTGTAGAGTATAACAGAGTGCAGTTACAGTCTGGAGAGGAATAGCTCAGGCAATGGCATCACATGCATTGTTTCTCCTGTCGGCTTATACCAGTACATTATGCTTATATGCAGTTTTGTATAAAGCAAAAAAAAAAACAACTTTACAAGCATGCTGAATTAATATAATTTTGCTTGATAGAAAATATTTAGAAGTTACCATTGTAGAAACATAGGTTATGGTACAAAAAATAAATTATTATTTCATAGCTGTATAGAGAGAGCAAGACAGAGGAAGGATTTTAAAGTTATTTTTATTGTTTCAACAGGGTTTACTAGATAGAAACAGATGTCTGTAATTTCTCTAATTTCTCCAGTCAAGTTGATACTTTATCTGATTGTTTTGATTTGCTTGACCTTCATATTAAATGCTTAAATGGCTAAATCAATTAAAATTTTGCAGACAATTTACTGGGTTCCATGTGCTGTTTTTCAGGTATTTAGTAGAACTGGGATGCATCAAACCACTCTGTGACCTTCTTACAGTAATGGACTCAAAGATTGTGCAAGTAGCACTGAATGGGCTGGAGAACATCCTGAGGCTTGGAGAGCAGGAATCCAAACGCAGCGGCAGTGGCATTAATCCTTACTGCGCTCTTATTGAAGAAGCGTATGGTATGAGCAAAACACCTGGGGAAAGCAGAAATGGTCACAAACCCACTGGAGTCTCAGCAGGCCCAGTTCTGTTCATTACCTCATCACCTTACTGAAAATAACCTGTTCTTTGATAAGTCTGCAGAGTACTCCATCTTCTATGTTATCTTTGCCTATAGATTGGAGACAGAACGTGCAGATCTTCTTTTCTTGATTCATACAGAGTAAAAGGTGTTAACAAGAAAACCACTACTCCCAGTAGTAGAGGTTTACTAGAATGGCTATCACTTGGATTCCATTATAGCATCATTCCTTGCTATATTATTTTTCTTTGTATCTGACTTCAAGGCTTGTGCTTAACGCCTGCCCAAAAACTGGTTGTCTGAGTTTAACTGCATTGTATACATACATATTATACAGATTAGGAAATGGAGTCTCCGTCCTTGGAAGTCTGGAATACTTGTCCAGACACATCAGATCTAATCTGGTGTTGGTTAATACTGCTGGGATGGGCTGCAGGTTGGACTGGATGATTATCAGAAGTCTATTTCTGCTTACATAGGTGATTCTGTAGTCACAGTCTTCATGAAGAAAGCACTGTGAACACACTTTTAGGAAACATGGTCCTAAAACTCTCCTCAGGAAAAGTCCTTGAGAGAGTTTGAGGCCTTGTTCTTTACCCATTCAAGCTTGTTGATTTAAATTTTGAGTGAAAGGGTAAAGGCAGACGGAAAGTATTAAACACATAACACAGAGATCTCTGTAGTTCAAACTGTCTTTGCTTGGTTCTGGAGAGTACAAGTTGGATACAGGCGATTCGGGTCTCCATAGAGGGGCTTGTTCTTTCTGAAGGTGGGAGAGAATCATGGAACAGACTGAAAATTATCATGGTCATATGCTTTGACTGAGCTGTAACTTTTATGTACTGTTTTTCTCTGCAGGCCTGGACAAGATTGAATTCCTGCAGAGCCATGAGAATCAAGAGATTTATCAGAAGGCCTTTGATCTGATTGAGCACTATTTCGGAACAGAGGATGAAGACAGCAGCATTGCCCCACAAGTGGATATCAACCAGCAACAGTACATCTTCCAGCAGTGTGAGGCTCCCATGGAAGGCTTCCAGCTTTGAGGTGCCCCTGTGCTGTGTGCTCCTCTACCTAGCCAGTCCTGTTGTCGAGCCACAAGCCACCCGTGGAGTGATTCTCTCAATGTTTTCCATAACCCTGTTTGCGCTCATTCGCTTGCCTTGTGCACATGCTCTTACATACGTCTGGAAAACTTTTGGCTCTCCATGGCAGGATGCCCCCTCCTTGGCAAGGGGTTGCCAGAATCACCCTTCTCCTCTAGATTCTGAATCTCTCCGCTGTCATCTTTGTGGAGTTGAGGCACCTTTCTATACTTTGAGATATTCCCTGTTCCTATTACAGGAAAGTAATCCCTCCTCCACTTGGCCCCCCACTCCTGGCATCCAAGAGAAGGCTGCCTTTCTCTTGTATTTGCTGCAGAGTGTGCCTGCAGTCCAGGGAGACATTCAGCCTTTCTGAGAACGGAGCTGAATTCATCCCTCGTGTTCTCCCCTGGATGCCTCTTTGGACGGCTGCGAGAGATGCATTAAACCTTCACACACGATCTATCTACCTTGCTGTACGTGCCAGCTGGGGTTATTGGCATGAGGAACATGTTACAAACAATGGAGTAAGTTCTCTATCCCCTGCAACAACAGGCTGCAATGGACATGTTTTGTGGTTCTTAAGGAATACTGAACACATCTGGCCCCATCCCGTCTCAACACTGAGCTCCCAAGTTGGATTGCAGACCACTGTGGAGATTTGTATACCTTCCCAGTTTTTCCTCTCCATCCATAAAAACAGAACCTGTGAACAGGTCACTCTTAACACCTCCCCAGAAATGACTTTCCAAAACAGCTTCTAGAATGGAGAAACTGCCCCCACTTCTGCTTGCCAGCACAGTATGATCCAGCTGGGCCTTCCTTAAAAATCCAGCCCTTTTCGGCTCTATCCTCCAGTCTGGTCCCTGGCATTCTAGTTATGGCTGAAAAGTTCCTGTCTGCCTCTTTACATTTTTACACAGCGTGACTTGAACAGATTTGTCTTCTGAAAAGTTAACTTCTGAATACAGAAATCTTAATTTGTAAAACTTGGCACAAGAAGTGTTAGATCTCCTTTTCGTTTTCACGAGACAAGAGCTTCCTCTCCAGCTCACCTGATGGAATATAGTCCTCCTGGTCAAGGTCCTTATTTAACTAAAATGACACTACATTTGCAGGATAGTACTATTACATCTGGATCCACCTGGCCCTCTCATTTCACTTTTCCCTTTCACTGTTTATGAGACTTCAGGTGAATTAGCATGGAACGCATGGTTCCTCCAGGTGACATCTGTAAGGCATCATTGACTGCATGGCAGCTGCTGCACGCAGCTGGTGACTGCCCTTCTGCTAGCAGCATGTTCTTGGCTCTGCAACCTGCTTGGATCACAGACCTCTGATGCAAAGGCCAGCCACTCCTCACTGAGTTCAGCTGACATTGACACCAAACTCTTCACCCAGCTGGGGAGATGCCGCCTGATTGAAAGTGACAGTTCCATTTCGGAGGATGCAATGGATTCCCTGGGCCGTCCGCTCCCCCTGCATCGGGCTATGTTCTTTTGAGCCATTTTGGATGCTTGGAACTCACATTTGTCCAGTGTAAACATTTCAAAATCGCCACTGGCAACTGCAGCGTCGTGTACCTGTGGTAAATGTTTGTGGCAGAACTGTCTTCAAGATCCTCATGACTCCTCTTAGTGATAAGCCACTGCAAAAGCAAAACCAGCCCATTGGATACAGAGTTAGAAAAACACACAAGTCACTTGTCATACTGCTGAAAGAAGCTAGGCAAAGGCCTGAACATCACCTCTGTGTGACCATTATTTAAATAAAGTCTTCTGTCTCTGCTTCAGGATGGAGACTCTGACCTGTATGGCCACTGCAGAAGCCACCTGCTGCTTCCCTAGCTAAGCCAGTTGGCCTCCACTTTCCCTCTCCCAGTTATTTTCTCTAGTGCTGCTTTGTGCTGAAGGAACATTTAGTTTACTGCACTTGATCTGTAAATGGACTTCAATTCTTTGTAATTTTAGGGGGTTAAATTTGGTGGTTAATTTAAAAAAAGCAAAAAAACCCCTCAATGTTGCCTTTACATCACATATAAATAACTGTGTTTCTCTTTTCTTGAAGGGTGATAGAAGCACTGATTAGTAGCAAAATCTTGTTTTAGCTTTTGGATTTTTTTGTGCTGGATTTTTTTACGTGTAAATTTCCAATAACATGTCATTTCTATAAGATTTGTTTAAAACCATGTACCTCTTATTGGATGGTATAAAAATGCTACATATTTTGTAAACAAATCTGAGCAAAGTGTGTGTGCATATATTCTGTATATTCATATATGTATATTCTGTGTATATATACACTAGCGTGTATATATACATATATACACACACACATATATATACACACATGCATAAAGTGTGTGTATATATATACATACCTATATATCTATATATATAAGTGTTTTCTCTTCCAGGCTAGTGAAAACAATGTGGTGCATTGGCGTTTCCCTCCCCTGCCCCCCAAGAAAGTAATGACAATTGCCTCTAAATGAGTGAATTAAAAAAAGAGTTCCATTTAAGCTGACTGGTGTGCCTTCCTGTGTAAGGAGCCTGGCCAGTATTTGTTACTTTTGCCGTGGATATGTGAATTCAGAGCAGATAAGTATAAATCTTTAAACTTGGTATGTTTGTTTGAAGTGACAGGCCTGGTTGACGCAGGTGATATTGTTGTCCTAAATACTTAGACTGTGTAAGGCATTTGACTGGTACTGCGTAATATTTTGAGTGAAAACCACACCAGTACAAGAATCAACATGGCACACATTAAATGGTTTAAAATGTGGCTAACTCATAGGTCTCAATGTAATTTTAAATGGTGCTTAATTGAGTGTATTTCCATCAGGATCTTCCAGCAACCAGTTCTTGGCATTGCTTTACTTAGCCTTATTAATAGGTTGAAAAGAAACAAAATCTACTTCTAACAAAGGCTGCAAATCAAATGGGTACAGAAGGGAGATCAGACTTGTGAATTATAGAAGGAGAAGCTCACTGATACAGACTGATCAGAATTACTTGGAAAGCCAAGGGCAAGTAAACTACTTGAATTTTAACAGAGCCTAACGTGTTACCCATCTAATAAATAACATTGAGTTGAAGGACTCTGTTTTGGAGGAAAAGTGGCAGTGAAAGTATGAGGATCATCATATCACATTGCCTGAACACTGCTTCCTAAGACAGTTCTGTGTGGCTGTGTCCCCTGCTAGAAACACTGAATCCAGTATTCTCTGCTCTCCTGAAGGATGTGCTCAGACAAGGACTATCTCAGAGAACACCTCCAGCTGCCACTTTTGTGAGGGTCACGCTGTGTTTTGAATGATCTGTTGTTGGTTTGTGTCTAAAGAAGAGGCAGAATGGTCTCGTGTAGAGGGTAGGTGAGGAAGCTGTTGGAGTTCTTGGGTTCTTCTCTTGGCTCTGTCAGGCACCAAGTAATGCTAGAGAAGTCTCATATTTTCTTCAAAACTGAAATACATGCATTGGTTTCTGTCTGCTTGTGGAGATCTGATCTAAGCATCTTCTAAAAGCCCTACGGGATGGTAATGAGAATTTACTGAATTATTTTTGAAACATCAGGAATGAGGTGGAAGCACTGCGCTGAGATTTTAACAATGTCTGGTTTAAACTGGGTGTTAGAGAAAGAAGGATGCAGGACTGCCTGGAATTGCTGTCTAGCAGTCCAGCACACAGATCTGTAATGCCATAAAGTTGTGGTTTTGTTTGGGCAGCAAACAGGAGCCATCATTCTTTCTGTTGGTAAAGTTCCCAGTGGAACATGGCAGGCAAGGTCAGTGTCTTGAGTTCAGGAGGATACAAAGGATGATGGAGCTCAGAAACTAAGGCAGGGCTAGCACTTGGGGCTCCTGGGAATGTATCACACAATCATTTGAGGGAACTGCTGCCCAGAGACCTCAGCCTGTTCCTAAATTCCTCTCTTTGTTCCTTGATGCCAGCCAAATACAGGTGCTTGAAGACCCTTTGCCTAATGGTAAAAGAAGGGAAGAAGGCAATGACCCTGGACCTTTGTGTTCTTGGACCTGCTTTTTTTTTTTTTTTACTGTCAGCACCCAAGACCATTGAAGAACTGGATGGCACCACATGGTCCTACGTGTGACAGTGCTCCTGGCAATACACTTCTCTGCTTCTCTGGGGACTTCCAGCACAGCTGTCTTACCTCTGTGCACTTGGATCTCTTATGCCAGCTTAAAGTAAATCCCCATCTTCCAGTATGATTTTTTTGCTTTTGGAAGTTGGCACAACACACCATTGGTACTCTGCCATGCCAATTTTAGACTTGAAGGTCTTCCTTCAGGTGCCTGAGTCTTAGTAGAAAAGTCAGCAAAAGAGCTCTTTGTGTGCTGCTGTGGCCGTGTCCTGCTATGGCTCCTGCACCTTCCACTGGGGCAGTGCTGGAGTTGTCAGGTGATTGCTGCATTGGGAAGTTTCAGTTGCCTCTGGACTAGGTTCAGCAATAAGGCACATGGTATAGGATTGATAAACTGGACTGTTCTGGATAAATGGGAATGGTGTTACAGACTGAGGCAAAGGAAAGAAAATGAGGTACTGTTCAAGGCTTAGTATGTTCCTTCCATTGTGCACTGCTGAAAGGCTCTGGGCTGAAGCTGTGAGCTCTCAGTAGTCTGAGGGGTGTTAAGTTCTCCTGTCAGCTGGACTGGCTGCCTTGGCCAGAAACCTGTGATGTTTTTGTAACCACTGTCCGTGTTTAGAAGTGCTTCTTGGAAGACACCACACCAGGACAGAGGTTTCCTTCACTGCCTTACTGAGAAAGATTTACATCATTTTACAGTACCCAGCTACTTGCAGAGAAAACAGTACAGTGGTTGGGAGCAAGCTGGACACCACACAAAGCCCGGTGTCTTCGGCTTTGGTTTGAGACTTGAGCCTATGCAGAAGCTGAAAGAAACACAAAGTTGGGCAGTGAGGCAGAGTCTTCATGGCAGATTCTGAAATGGTGGAGATACCAGGGCGACAGAAGGGTAGGTGGAGCTTTTGTCAAACCACTGGACCAGACTTCAGTTTTTGAGTAAATGGCCTAAAGTTTATAGAAATTTAAGTAAAACGAAAAACTAGTGACTGTTGCTGCTCTAAAGTGTTGCTTTCGAAGTTTGCATATTTTTATTTGAAGTACTTTACCAGCTGGATTAGTCCAAATAGTTTTATTTCTAAAACTAGGAGGGGTAGCTGTCAGTTCTGTTCACAGAGTGCACTCAGAGGTGTGTATTGAAAGGATGGTATTTTTGAGATGCAGTTTTAAGCTTTGTCATTACCAAGCATAAATCACAAATTTTTCTTCACAGAAACCTGAAATGCTGTCAGAAATATGTCATTCAGTAGATACATGATCACAGGCATGTAATTGGGTATTTCCACATGTGTGCCTGCTGGAGTGGCAAAGAACCAGAATTGTCATGGCAAATCTGTCCACATACCTGCAGTGAGATGAAACAGGGCTTGCATTCAGTGCTAATGAAGTGGACAAATCTGTGCAATCCTGCTCTTCTTGATTGTGTACTTTTGATAATTTTCATCCAGAGAATCTGATGACAGGTCATTGTATCACCTGAAGGTTGTGACTTCTGCAGTGGAATTGACTGCACAGCTTTTATGATGGGTTACATCCCACTGTGGTACCCAGAAATGCAATTCATAGGTGAACTGCTGCAGCCAGTGAAGATTTTCCCTGCATTTTTGTAGGGCTTTTGATTATTCAGCAATACTGCTAATTTTTAGGGGTACAACAAAAATAACCTCCCTCTCACTCTGAGAAAGTTCACAAAAAGATTTTGTTAAGCTGATATGTCTCTTGTGGTTTTAGAGTCCCCAGGGCCAGTCAGCAGGGCAGTGCTGGGCAGGAAGATAGCTTTGAGCAGTCCTGACACTTCCTATCTGCATTTCCTTCCAAATGAACTGAAAGGAGGAAGGAAAATACTTCCCCTGGTTGCTGCAGGCTCTTCAACATGAATAGTGTATGACTGGGCTCAATGCCAGGAATAGCACTCTCGAGGGAGGTGATCTCTAGGTGGGCCTGGTACGATGAATGTACAAACAACAATTTTAAAAAACATCTATAAATCTAAATAAGATTCATAAAGAAAGAGCTTTGTAGCAGAGAGCAGGACTGCCTGATTGACTTTCTCATCCTCAGTGTACCTCTGAATAGTAAGTCAGACAGTGCAGGTTGAAGCTGTTGCTCAGTGTTCCTCAAAATGTCCTCTCTGTTCCCTCAGCCTGGATGTTCTCTCATCTCATGGCCAGCTCTGCTGGACCACTCTTAGGTGTCAGCTGCAACACTGTGGTTCTCTGGAATGCTATTTCACTCTTCGTCTCCTTGCTCATTTTCTTTAAGGCAGGCAGTACTTCACTGGAAGTTATCCCTCACTTAAACAAATGCAAGTAACAGCACCTAGATCAGGGAATTAGGCTTTCTACTATCCTAGGATCATTTTGCTGCTGGTAGTGCAGGTCAGACAGCAACTTTTGGCTCAAGGGCTCCCTTAGTAAGTGTTCTGTCTTGCACAAAGAGGAACATGTGGATTAGCTGAAGTAGCCAGTACCAATACAGAATAAATACAGTTCCATTCTTGCTGAGGAAGCCTGAAATAGTCAGTGATAGTGGATGACTGGCTAGTGAAGGTATTTTGTTTGTACAAGTGGAAACCAAATGGACCGTTCCTTTGTGCTGCAGTTACCTTTGTGTAAGTGTAAGTTAAGAACATGAGACTTTATGCAGAGGATTGGTACCAAGAATGCAGATACAGGTCCTGCAGTTGGTCAGAAGATGCTTAGTCTGGTGTACAGCACATGGGAAACAATTACATTGCTTATCCACTGTGCTCATGTATCCTGTCCCACTAACCATGAAGAAAAGAGTTTGGAAGAAAGGGGCAGTTATCAGGCCAAGACAATAGGTACCAATAGGTTCAATAGGTTTTATTGATTACAGGACAACATACTCATTCTTTCTTGAACGTGAGTGTGCAGAACTAACACAGAGGAAAGCTGTGATGATACCCTCCTCTCAGTGCTGAAAGGCACTTTGCTTTTCTGCTCCAGTCCTTGCTCTCTTCCTTTCCTCCTCTACGATTTAGCAGATTCACTTTCCGCCTTCAGCTGGGCTTTCTTCTGCAAGTTTATGCTCGTAAGAGATTCGTGTCTTTTCATCGCCTACAATGTAATAAGAGCATCAGTTATCACCTGAAGGACCATGGAGTTGAAACTTGAATCAATAACTTCCAAAATACCTGACCTATCCTTACCAAGGCACAGTTCTGTCAGCTTTAATGCCAGGAAGCCAAGAGGGTTAAAATAAAATCTTAAGAGATTATTTTGGCTGAAAGTAATTACTTCTCTGGAAATAAACCCTTTTTTCAAGGCACTAGCAGATACATTCTGTTCTTCTGGTCAGTATTTAATACTGATCTGATTTTCACAAGACAGAGTTACTAGAAACAAATCCAAGGTTAAACATAATCATGGACTCACAGAATATTTTGAGATGGAAGGGACCACGTGGATCATCAATTCCAACTCTTCAGTGAACGGCCCACTGGGGGATCAGACTCACAACCTTGGCATTATTAGCACCATTCTCTGGCCAACTGAGCTCATCACAGGAAACATAAATAGTTCTAGCTGCTTTGAAAACAGGGATTCCAAAGTAGCTGTCCTCTCTCCCTGGTATTTGCATTCATACTATTCCAGTACAGAGGAAAATGCTCTGGGAATCATCAGTGTTTGATCTCTGCTGTTAAAACCAGGAAAAGTCCTTCCAGTGTTTCATTTTAGAGTGCTGCATCCTTTTCATTTGATAGACAAATCCTGACAAATGTCAGGTGACACTCAGTAGCTCCCAGGGCTGGGTTAAGACTGTCACTACATTTAAGGTTTCTCTAGAACACAGAAGTCCACAGAAACCAGACCTGAACCTTGTCATCAGAAGAAAGGCAGCATAACAAATAAGGTTCTTCTGCCACGCAGATGCTTTAAGCTCAGGGTATTTTGGGTTTGTTTTTTTTTTTCAAGGAAGCATCTTAACAGTGACATCATCCTTTTCTGATGGGAATGAACCAATGAGGGTCACTTCTGGGGAACCAGGAGGACTTGTTAAAATTTTGTTCAGTGATAAAATGCCAAAAAGCTCCCAAACAAACAAAAAACCAAACCCTCAAAGCAAGACAGTACTAAAAATCCTTAGAAGAACTAAGCAGTTTAAATGAAGATTTATTTGCCCTCATCAGCCCAAATCCTGTGCTTACCTGCTTCCCTCTGACCACCATGACGATGCATCCCACTATTGTCAGGGCAATCATGACATAGCTGAACTTCACACGCAGGGTGGTCTTCGCTGCTCTCACTGTGTCAAGCCTCAAAAAAGAAGCAAAGAACAGACTCATTACCAGAGCCCCAAATAATTCACTTGGCTAATGATTTAATTTCTCCTAGCATGCAGTCTTGGTAGTTTTGTGTAATGCTAACAGCACTTGGCTCTGTGCACAAAGAAGTTTTACAAGAAGAAAGGCTGATCCCTAAGTACCTTGGGAGATACTGACAGGCATTCCTCTCAAAGCTGGAAGCAAACCCAACTTCTTAAACTTTGGTTACTCACTTGTTAAAATTCTGCCTTTGCAGAGCACTTGACTGCAATGCAAAGGAGGAAGGCTGCAGTATATGTGTGTATGTTCAGTATGGAAAGAACTGGAAAAAGAGGGATGTTTTTCCTAATACAATACTTTTCTTAGTGTCAGTTCCCATGTGCTCACTACCATATTCCAATAACTGCAAAGTCAGGGAGAACTCATCCATATTGTAATAGTGATGTATTTACCATAGTAAAACATGCATTATTTTCTCAATAGCAGAAGTCTGATAAAACCCAAAATATGGTGTTTTAACAGTTGAGAGATCCTTGGGCAGAGGGAAGCATTGGCACAGCTTTGCAATTTCTTCTGCTTGAACTTCAAAATGGTTTATGATGCAGTCTTATTTTCCAGCAAGGTGCTTCCTCTGCTACAGGACTTGAAAGTGCAGTAAGTGACACACAGGCTGCTGAATGCAACACTCAGACATTCTGAATAGGACTTGGTAAAAGACAGTGGTCCCCACTCCTGCTGGAGTAAGTAGTCTTAAAGTGATCTGCTTCCCTGAGGAGCTAAGGAGGTGTAGAGGATTGTAAGCTTTCCAACATCAGCTTTGGATAGAGGAACTCCTTAAATGATTTTATTTAATTTTTTTTTTTTTAAATTCCAGGGGGCTTAGCTAACCACAGCGGTAGCTATACCACCCTTTTGGGAAACCTGTTGCCTACTCTGCTGTTATCTTTTAAAAACCAGATGTCTTCCAGCAGAAGAGTAGCAGTTATTAACACCTTCCAGCTGTACATGTGAAGAGTGAAAACAAAAGATCATTTATTTTGAGTTAAACTCTGAAGATCATTCTACGCTAATGACATCTTGGTTGCAGCAGGCTTTTCCCTGTGTTAGAGAGAACAGTGCAAGAAGGGCCAGTGAAGCATTATTGCTTTTTAGAAGTGCTCTCCACAATAGCCAAAGACCTACACCCTGTATATTTAGCTCTCCTTGCAGAATTTAGGGCAGATAACTCCATTCTCAAGGAGGGCTGATGTTCTCACTGATTATATTTGGCACATGATAAAATTCCGGAAGACTGGAAAAGCAGCAACATTGTGTGATGAAAAGAATAAATGCATCAAACTAGGTTTATTATACCCCAAAATTAACATGGAGAATGGATCCAATGGAACTGGGAAATTATTACTGTACATAAACATGAGTGAATATGGAATCTGTTACTACATATTGAGCTTTACATTTGGAAGAAAAAAAAAGATACTTAAGGATCCCTGGCAGTTCAGCATGGTAAATCACACAGGACCTGAGAGCTGAGAAGTTTTGTTCTTGTTTTTGTCGGAGTATTGATTTGAGTACAAGATTTCTGATCGTAGGGAACAAACACATCCATCTACAGTGAAACTAATGGTTAATTTTAGCATCCAGGTTATTTGCTTCTGCTAATAATCTGCAGTGAGTGCAGGCTGCAATTAAGCTGAAATGCACAGCAGTAGGATTTTAAAAAGTTCGCTAGTTAATTTTGGAAATTCCTTAGATGCGTTAAGAATTTACAAGAGCAAAAGGTAGATATCTGAACACAACTTGCATTTTAAATCAGTTCAGTGGCTAAGTTTAACTTTTGTTAAATAGGTTGCTTCACCACATTTTAAAGGATTACTGAGTTATATCACAAGCCCTTACAATTAATCTCAGATTAATTAATTAATCTCAGAACAAGAAAACAAGTTTTTGTGCTTTTATAGTTCTCAGTTGTCTTCTCAGATTTGGCTGAATTATTTGTCTAAATAAAAAGAATTCCCTATGCACTTGCAAAAATGGTCAGCTTTTATCAGAAGTTGGTTTGTCCTTTCAATAAACTACTGAAATCAATTACTCTGCTAATTCTGTTTTCTTAAAAACACTCCTAACAAGTGCTCGATATGCAAAAATATATGAAGTGATAGTAAGTCTTAATAATTTACTCCTGTATGTATTTCAAGTGTAGTTTTAAGACAAATGATTCAATACAAAATGGAAGGATTCCACTTTTAACAACATTCATTGTGTTCCATTTAAATACAGGGGTGGATTTTCAATTCCCAGGTGGTGCATCCATACCAGCAAAGTATTTAAGAGGGCAGCTACATAATTTTCCTACTCAAGTAGTGCAAGATTTACTGTTTCTTTTTAACTTAAATACATGTATTTAAAAGCATTATGAGCATGTTTTGAAAGATAACTACACTACTGCTAGGAGTGTTTTTTAAACTAATAGTTGTCTACTGTTGATAAGTTTGATCTTTATTTTTGGTGTCCAAACCAGAACATCTCGTTTTATTTTCTGCTTTTCACACTGGACACTTCTGCTTTTCACAGCTTTGACATTTGGACTCGGCAGCAATAGGGAAATTTTGACTGTAGATAGTTAGGGAGCCTTGACACTGTTAGTTTAAATTCCAACAGTAAAGGAAGTTGGCCCATGCCCTTTAGGTATTCATTAATAAATACTTTACTGAGTTTCAGTTATTTTATAGCTGTATATGAAAGCTTCCCACAGCAAGAGATTGACATAGTGAAAAACATTAGAAAAAAGGTCACACTGATGTTTGGAAAAAAGCTTTCTAATTGTGAGAGTAAAAATGAACTGATACGACATGGTTTTCTAATGAAACAACTGATAATTGCTGTTCAACCCTTTGCAAAAAAAGAAAAACAAGGGATACATTGTCTTAGCATGACAGAATTGCTCAGGTCATTGCACCTACAAGGATGATACACCAAACACAGCAGGGTAAGATTTTTCAGCTGTGCAAACCCATTCCTTTTCTAAAAAGTTACTCTGGAGCTGCATTCAAGTAACTTATTTCTGTATAGACAAAGTCTCTTTGCAGCTTCAAAAGCGACACTTACGAGACAGTCTCTGGTATATCCTCTGGCTTTTTGAAATGGCCTGCCCACAACAAAAACCTTCTCTCCCACTCTGTAGGCTTGTATCCAGGCACCCCCGAAGCAGATCGACCTAAAAACCGCCAACAAAACACACAAACAAAGACAAAACAACAAAAGACCACCAAAAACAACAGTCAGAGAGGCTGGGTGGTGAGAGCTGTAACAGAACCAGTTTGGGTGAGCAATGCAGAACTCTAAATATGATTGCTAGAGGTGGTCAGAGAATCAAAAGTGTATCACAGATTAACAAACATGTAAATATGGATTAAACTGAAGCCATGTAAGGAAAGCCAAGTTCTTCCCAAAACCTTTGTATCTGCAGGTCTAAATATGCAGAGGCTGCTCCACCATCTCTCACAGTGCTGTTTTTCTATTTCATTTAAATAGGGTTAAAAAACCCAAATGGAATAGCTATAGAAAAGCCAACATGCTGCACAATAACAATAAAAGCCAATATAACATCACAGAATGTTTACTTTTTTTGGGCAGTGTAAGATTTTATCTTATCTGAAGGTATAAATAAACAGCTGACTATAGGCAAAGATTGGGCACCTAATTTTCAGCTCAGTCTTTCAAACTCCATATACAAAATATTCATAATGTAACAGGGGAAACTTTTCATATATAACATACCATTACAATCTAAGAAACAAAGAGCAAAGATAGCTTTTTTTCCTTTTTTCTTGTAAACAACAGGCAGTATCCTGTATGGCTGTGTTCTCCCTTGTGGATTCATGAATTATCGAGGAATTGGGGTGGATACAGTTTGCTGACAACGCCAGGTTATTCAAAAACATAAAGAAGAGGGCTGAGCCCAAAATGCTGTGGGCTTCAGAACCCAGAGTCAATGAACCGGCCTGGGAACTCCCTTGTCCATAAACAGGAAGCAATTGCAGCCCACACACAAGTGACAGCCTCTGCCCTTGCTAATTAATCATTACCTAGGCCTGAGCAAAGCCTTGGGGCTTCAGTGGCTTTGGCAGGATGCTCAGTAACAGAGAGGGAAACACTGCCAATGACCAGGAATCAGACAAACACAAGAGCACTACTGTGCCTCTCTGGAAAACTCTGACTCCAGCTTCTTGAAAAGCATGGGAAACACTTAGAGGGAGCTGAAATAGAACAGGCACAGAGAACACAGCCACAGGTAGGGAATGGTCACCATGCAAGAAACAGTGTCACAGGTTGAGACCCTTTGGCCGGGCAAAGCAGTGACTGAAGCTCTCTTCGGCCCAGCAGAGCATTGTAAGGGACACTGGGAGTGTGGCTTATAATGAGGTCTGGGCTCGGAAGGGGCACTGAATAAGGAAAAATCAGATTATAAAGAAGCGCACATTGGGTTAAAAATGAAACACAGAACTGTAGCTGAGGAATTTCGTCTATCATTCTTAGAGAATGTGGATACTAAAAATACATCCAGCTTCAAGGAACTGTGGAAGAAAAAAATCCAGTGAGGACTACTAAACAGCAAGATGCCACCTCTGGGGCAGTGGTATAGAAGAACCCTTTTCCTATTCTCTTAGGTTCTTGCTGTAGGGTCACCCTTCCCACTTCACAAAAACATAAGGGACTTCCTTTACTGGCCCCAGCTGGAGACATCACACTTTTAAGGAGACTTTTAGTCCTACCCAGCACAGCTGATGCCTGTTTTTAACAGTCCTGCCAAGTGCTTCACATCTGTGTGCTCCTTTGCTCCTGCACGGGTGGGCCACGAGGAGCCTGTGATACAGGGAGCACACTGTCCCATATACAGTGAAAAAAAATTTCATGGCCTGAGCTTTCCCTGACCAGCTCCACCCTTAAACAGGAACAATTCAGACTCTGCCCTGCAGGGCACGTTCAGTTTTTGGAACAGCTGGAGCTGGCTGCACTCCAAAAAACTGCAAAAGTCTTTCAGCTCACACAATATTCCTAAACATGAATAGTTTACAGTGGGGCTGAAAAGGCAGCTCAGAACAGAGCTGAGGAGCCTCAGTGTAGGAGTGTGCACCAGATAAGGTCCTGGTGATCTGCTACAAAGTGAACACTGTGTGACCATCACAAGTGAAAATACTGACCTGGCTTTTTGTTAGAAAACAAGACTTCACCAAATTTAATGCTCCATTTTTCAGTCCTGAGACCAGAACTCTCACAAGATCAGGGATATGAGCTTCTATGTCAGCCAAATCCCTGTCCAGATGATTGCAGCATGGATATGTGAATATTCTGTGGCATGAAACATTTAATGACCTTATTAAAGACTCTTACCCTTTGTCTGAAGGTCTTGCTGGGGTTTAATGCACAGCCTTCTGCTTATCTTCGGGTCCACTCCCTCAGTCATCCTCAGAACTGAGGGAATATTTCTTCCCAGCAGTCTAACAGCCCTATCTGGAAGAGAAGGCAGAGGAAGCAAAGCAGCCACATTTAACTCAGAGCAGTAGAAAGTGGGAACCAGCTTTTCAATGGAAGCATTGTGGGGGGTTTTAAACACAAGAGAATAAAAAAGAAAACCAACAGGGACAAATGAAGGCAAGAAATACCAGATTTAGTTGTAATAGCCTACCAAAGAAATTAAAACTTTTTTATAAGGTATGCTGTGAGCTTGCTCAGTAATCTTATTTAAAAAATGTGAACCCAATTAAATTAATTTAGGAAAAAAAAATGCAAGATAATGCAATTTCTAAAACACATTTCCTACCAGCAATTTCTAAAACACATTACACATCACAGTTTCCAGGAACTCATCTATACATATGCTTCAGATACACTTTGTATGGCGCTATTTCAAGGACTGCACACCAGCATTCTACCGATCTTGTCACATCCCAAAAGCATCGACAGAGTCATGTCAAAAAAAGCAGAACCTTTAGCGCTGAAAGGTAACTACTGGGTGGTGCATTAGAAGAGGCCAGGGCACCTTATATACAAACGCGTACTTTAAAGAAGGTACTTCTAATGCATTAATTAATATAATGAAAAAGTACTGGAAAAAATCCCCAGCCAACCACACTCACTAAGAAAGGCAAAAAGGGCACTTTTAAAAATATAAAATGACTTTTTTTTTCCTCCTTCGTTATACTGTCTGAGGGTGTCTCTCCTAAGGCCCTTAACTTTCGAGGTATAATACACTCCCGCTCTGAAAAAAAACAGCAATTCACATTTACCGGCGACACCTCCAAGGAAACCGGACCCTTTTCGAGCTGCATAGAGCAGCCGAGGCACAGAGCAGCCCCACTGCTGTCACTGGTTTGAACGCCACTCCATCACACACGGCCTCTCAGGCTCGGCTTGGCTCCCGCCGCAGCGCCGGCCGGGGCCGCCCCGCTCCGCGCTCCGGGCCCGGCCGCTCGGGCTCCCGGGGAGGAGGCGAAGCGGGGGCAGCCCCGGCGCGGCCCCGCTCGCTCCCTGCCCCCCTCACTCACCGGCGCGGCCCCACATGGCGCTGTCCGCGGCCCGCCGGGCGCTGCTCAATGTCACCGCTGCGCCCCGCCCCGGGCCCGCGATTGGAGGGAGCCGCGCCGCGGGACTCCGGGGGCCGCCGGGGCCG
>VZUI01085606.1:0-27589 GCA_013401135.1 Cettia cetti
TGAATTGTCCAGTCCCAGCTCCAGGCTGTCAGGTCCCATCCTTCTTGTTCCTCCCTGCAGCCACCCTTGGTTGTGCTTTGGGCTGAAAGTTGTCCTTGGTGTGCAGCAGAAGGATTTGTGTTGTGTCCCTGCTGTGTGCAGAGCTGAGTGACCCTGCCTGTGAGCTCAGAGCTGCTCCCTGGGCAGCACAGAGCCTGGAACACAGGAAAGATGAAACTCAAGGCATCACACAGGAAAGGAACATGACAGCTCAAACTTCAGGCATCACACAGGAAAAGGGAGATTTTCCCCTGGATCACTGCACAGAAATCTGTGTCTTCACTGGAAAAGAAGGGATCCCGTGGTGTGATTTCAGGAGGCACAGAGAGCTGGAATGAACAGAAAGCTCAGAGACAAACATCAAGGGATTTCTTGCTTGATTAAGAAATTTGACTTATTAAGTAATGAGTGAGTCAGCAGCACTGCCCAAGCTGGAGTGTGTGCTCAGGCTGTGACTCAGCTGCTCAGTGCTCACCTTCTGTCCACAGCCTGCTGCAAACCCTGCACAGTCATTAAAGAATGCCAGGCTTATTGATACTGGGTGTGGTATTGCCTCTAAAAGAGGAATTGAAGAGAAATCACTTGATGATTATTTTTTTTATTTAGTGCTTTGCTGTGGTTGCACTTACAGCTATGAAACTATTCAACCATCCATGGGATGGAGCATTCTACATCAAAAACTGCTGAAAAATTGTTGAGTCTTCTGGTTTTTAAATTGCCTGGCTTTAAAACTTGAAAAACAGTAGCTAAAGACAACTAAGCAAATGTTTTTGTTGCTTTGGTTTATAATGTTTAATTTTGGGTCAGCACTCACGTCCAGACTTTAATGATATAAACAAAAGAGCTGCCATGCAAAACATTTGAGACAAGAAGAAAAATCAGTTTTCTAGAGAGAAAGAAAGTTTAGAAAGATTAAGAAAAGGTTGAACAATAGTTTAATACCAGAACACTGAAAAGCTGAGTTTTAAAAAGCTACCACACAGGATTTTTCCACCAATGTTTAAACTTGATGTTCACCACATTGTGCAGCTGAATTGCAAAGGGACAGAGGGAATGTCACTGCAGTGGGGGCAGCAGCCAGGTCCTTGCAGCCACAGGGAATCCTGAGGACTGTCAAACCTCCCTGTGCCAGGGAGCAAATACCCACATACTGCTGCACTGAGGGTATAAATGTTTGGCAGAAGATAAATGTTCCTTGTGTCCCAGCTGGTTGTCAGAAATTAGAGGCAGGGCTCAAATTCAGGTTCCAGCCAGTTCAGACTGTGGGGCTGGTCAAGCTCAGTAAGAACTTTCAGGAGCACAGCTGCACAAATAATGCAGCCACCAGTCCAGGAATGTGGGGCTGATTGCATTCAATAGGACTTTGCATGATCCAGATTCATGAATTATGTGATTTATTGAAGCAGCAGGAAAGCAGGGTCAGGATTGCCATGATAAATGCACTAACTGCAGAGAGTTAATATCTGCTTTGAATTTCAGCCACTGTGGACATGTGTATTAAAAAAAAACCAAACAAAACCCAAAAAACCAGAGAGGCAGGTTGGAATTATATATACCCATAGAAAATATGAACAACTGGGGTATAACCATTCCAAGAAGTTAGGACAGTGTGTGGTGAGATTCAGATTTATTCTGTTGTAGTATTTCTGCATGTCTGAGCCAAGAGAGCAAGTTTATGATTGCAGAGAGTGGCAGAGTATCTACATCTTCTTGTGAGGTTCCCAGGTGCTCTTCCACAAAGAGAAAATAAAAAGGGTGCTGGTCTTACTGCCAGAAGCTGGATTAAGATCTCTCTGTGTGTTTGTATTGCCTTGAAATGTCTGGAAAAGAAATTAATGTCTTTCTGACTCAGTATGAGGGGAGATACAGAGAGGGAAATTGATGCTATTTGCTTTTGGACAGAATGGTAGTGATTCATTATTATGACCCTACAAAATATCATTGCTTGAGCTCGTATCTGAGAAAATCCATTTTCCTCTTACTGTGAAAAAATGAATTACTCTTATTTTTTTTAGTTTGCAAGTAATTAAATAGTTATTTTCTGTGTCAGAATTTAAAAAGACTGGTAAAAAGCTGTGTTTGGAGAGGTTTCCCTAAGGTTTTATCAAGTGTTTTTTACACTGATTTATACCTAATACCTGTTGGGAAAAATTCCAGAATTTCTTGCAAAGCAGAAGAGGAAGTATCAAATTCTTCCTTGGACAGAAAATCTCTAAACAAAGTACTAATGATACATTTCCAAGTTCAAGAGTAGCTCAGGAAAATAGTCAAATTAAGCATAACCACTTCTCTGGATTGCAACTTCAGGTAACTTCGCAGTGTGTGTCTACAGAATAATCACTGGGGTTTGACTTTTCCTTCCCTGCTGCAGTGACTGTGAAAATGCTGCCTCTGTGTTGGCACTGGAGGCATTCCTTTCAAAATCAAGATTTCCTGATGCTGCCAAGTGACTAAAATGAGTTGGGGCTTTCCAAAATTGCCATTTTTCAGAGGATGTTTGAGCTGTGGGATCCTTAGACCCTGGTGAGCTCAGCAGGTGTCTGAAGGTGAGGAGCTGGCACGGTGTGTGGGGTGGTGGGTGCAGCTGTAGGGCCCTGCACCCCACACCAGGCACTCTGGAGCCCCCACAGCTCTGTTTTCCCACCTGGCCATTCACTTTTATTTCTGGCCTTGGGGAAACCAAGGGGAGAGGGTGTGCTGCTCTAATGCTGAGCTTGAGCAAAGGGACAAGCAGAGGGTGTGCATCCAAGGGTAGGAGCTCAGGAGCATCCCCACTCTGCACAGCTCTGCTCAGGAGCACAATTCTGATCCAATTATAGAATAATTGGACCTGAAAGGGACTTTTTGAAGGTCTCTAGTCCAACCTGAAGGTGCTCAAGGAAGAACTTCCAGGTTAGATGGGGTGTTTGAGGGGAGATCCCAGCTGTGTTCTGAGCTTCTGCAAGGATGGAGATCCCACAGTCTCTGTGTCCCACTTGTCTGACCACCTGCACTGAGATTTATCTCTTTTCTTTCCTGTTGGAATTCTGGAAACTGAGAATTTGGGGTTTTAGTACATAGTAATTCATGTGAGTTAAGATGGGGGATTTTGGGCTTTGTCTAAGTCCTTCACCTTCTTCCTTCTTCTTCATGGGTTTGGGTGGTTTTCTGTAACTGGTTGATGGAGTCCGCATTGCAGACTTCAAGTAGATAGTTATTGGGTTAAAAATAAAAATAATTTAGGTGTCATTTCATAATTGGACAGATTGTCCTTGAAAAGACCTGGTAGAGATAGAGAGGAGCTTCATTTTACCTCATTTCTCCAACTTGCCAGTTAGAGCTCATGGCTGATGAGTCTGTAAATAGATAAGAAATGATAAACATCCAAGTCCAAACACAAAATCTACATTTCCTGTGTATTTATCCTGACCTTGGCAAGGAAAAAAATGAAGCAAACACCTTCACACTTTCCTCCTACCTCATACATGATTTCCTTAGATCTATTTCTGTCACAATTGCTTCTTGTTTTGCTGCCCAGCTTTTGGAAGGGTCTCCCTGTTTCCTCTGTAGATACCAGCAGGTAGATGTAGGCAGCAAATGCATCTCTGTTCAAAGCTTTTTATCTTTGAATAAGATATCTTTATACCTTTGGGCTGAACCAAACCCAGAATTTAATGTGCTTCCTCCCACATCACCCTGGTCATTTCCATTGGACTCTCAGCATTCTCACATGCTGTTTAAAAATAGAGCTGCACAGAAATAGGGATGTTTGCTAGTGCTGCTACAAAAGGGAGAAAGATGAGTTCCAACTGCCCAAAATATAGAGTTCTCTTAATATAAAAATAGGACTTTACTGAATCACTAAAGCCAAAGTGGCCTCTGCAAGTTTTGCCATGAAAATATGTATTTTAAAGCAACCTTCTGTTCAAAAAAAAAGTGAAAATTAAATTGGCAACAGATTAAAAAAATAATGAACATGCAAATAGCCAGAAATGCAGGGTTTAGAGTGAAGAATGAAGCCTTAAATCTGCCTTCTTGAGGATAAATTGTGTATTCTATTATATAATTTTAATTTTTTTGCTATTTTGTAAAGGGCTTCACGGAGCTATAAAAATTTATGTCATCTGACTATCTGGCTCAGATAGTTGTGAACTATCTGCAACTGTTTTCCTGTCAAAAATTGCAGTACTTGCAGTTCAGTTTAGTTGGCTTCAGATTTATTTTTTCCCTGATGTAGGTCTACCATCAGAGTCAAGACTGAAGGAAAAACTTTTTATTTAAAAATTTTTGTTCTTTAGCAGCTCATTCCTCTGGTTATTGGGGAGATGTGAATGTGACTTGGAGAACTGGACACTGCCAATAGTTTGGGAGGAGAAAATTTCTCCTGGCTATGTCCCTGGTACCTGTGAGGCCATTGGATGTTTCTTGTTTTTCTTGTGGGGAGGGAATTGCTGAAAATCATAACTTTTGATCTTTAGGTACTTCTAGGTTTGTTTGTTTGTTTGTTTGTTTGTTTACAGTAAGACTCACCATGAATTAATGTGTGATCCTCGTTCTGTCTGAAACTCAGGGGGTTTTTTTGGGCTAAACTGACAATCCTTGATGTCTTTCCCAATTTCAATTCCCAATTTGTTAACATGCAGGGTGTGAGTCCCAGAGTTCACTCAGGGATTCAGCAGAGCTGTCCAGCAGAGGCAGCAGCCAGGTTCTCCAGTCCACAGCAGGCAGCTGTCTCTCTCCAGGAAAAAGCACTCTGAGCTTTGAAGGGTAAAAAACTAAAGATGAATGCATTAAGTTCAAAGGAAAAAAAAAATAATTGTGTGTATTTCAAGAAAGGTTTGTGGGGTTTTTTTCCTTTTAGCAAGTGTAATGTTGGTAAATACTCCCAAAGGCATGTGAACCCCCCCAGTACAGGCTGAATAAGCTTTGTAGCTTCTGTTTCCCTCCAAATTAACCCTCTGGAATATCCAAAACCTCCATTATATCAACCTCTGCTTTAAATAATTCATATATTTCTTGATAGAGAAAAATGTTTTTCTACCTTCAGCTTATTTTAGACTGGACTTAGAGACTGAAGGGAAAGAATGTGCCAAAAGAAATCATTATTTTACTTTATCAAAAAGCAGGAGTGGCATAGAAAAGGACTTGGTTTTGCTGAATGTTTGAATTATAATTTTAAGGACTGTCGGTAGTAGATTGAACTGGAATTGATGATTGACCACAAAATTCAATATGTGTACTTTGATGTTAGCTATTGGAAAAAAATCTCTGATGGGCCCATGTTTCGATTTAAAATTATGGAGATGGTTGTTAAATAAATGCAGAATCCATGAATAAATTGTGAATTATTTTTCTGGTACAGTGGTGTGCTTAGAAGACTGTAGCTGAAGGAATTAGTCATAAAGTTTTTACCTTGAGGAGACTGAGGGATGCAGTGAAAAGGAAAGCTGATGACTTCAAGCCAGGATCTGTGTAAAATAATAACAAGAGTATTAGCAAAGCAACAGAACAGTTAATTCTGAAGGTGGAGCTCAGTCTTGGGCAAATCCCACATGATTTTTCAAACTGAATGTGCAAAATGCAAGGGAGAATGACTCTGCTCAGACCTGAGAAGTTATAAAAATAGACACTCTTAACTCAGAAGCCTGATGCTGGAGTTGGTTTTTTTTGTGGTGTGGTTTTGTTTGGGAGTTATTTGTTTTCATGATATAGAATTCAGTCATGTCCTGTCAATGATCCTTTGGCTGCCTTCTGTGGAAAGGTGTTTTGGAAGAATTATCATCACAGCTTTGAATTAAAAGCTGTGTTTTGGAAAAAAATATTTAGAAACTTTCTAGATACCTTTTTTGTTTTGTTTTGAGATAGCTAAGTTGAAAAAAATAAACTGTCCAGTGACCATTTGTTCATTCATCTGCATGTGCAGCTGCAAAATTATTTTCTGCGCCCATCGTGCTAAACTTCTTCCTAAATATGAGGTTTAGAGACCCTCTGGGAGTAATTAAGTACAATCCAGAAGCAAATCTGGGTTCATTGTATGAACTGCTCATTTAAGAAATATTTTTGTGCACAAAGCCCATTAGACAGGTTCCAAAAGCTTCATGAATGTTAAACATTTTATTATAGGAGTCTGAGCACTTTCTGTTTAAATGAAATCTAATGTAATCTGATGAATTACAGCTAGGTTTTGATACCTGGATAGCAAATTGCTGTGTCAGATGTATGCCACTGTGCCTTCAACAAGTTGAAATCTGGCTTTTATTTTTTATTTTTTTTTTATTTAACAGTGATAGAACAGCTCTTTTCCTGTGGGCAGCACAAAAAAAAAGTTGATATGCTCAGAAGTAGTTTCCTGCCATTGATTTTACTCTGCTTACTGGTCCTCTTCCTTACCACTGCTGCTCTAAGTGCTTTCCTCTGTGCTTTCAGCCCCGTGCTGCACGTGGTTTAACTCCAGCTCAGAGGAAGTGCAGAGCAAAGCTGCTGTTTTTCATCAGTTGTTCTGGATTGGCAGTCAAAACCATTGAGCTGCCCAGGATGTGATTTAACCAGGACTGGGGACACATGCCCTTAGCTTCAGTGGGTGCAGGCACGTGCCTGAAGTCAAGAGAACATTTAATTTACCAGATTAGCTCCATGCTTGAGGCTAAAGGACTTCAGAGGCAGCAGCATCATGTTCTCTGCCCTGTTGTAGTGGTTTCATGGGCACTCAGGGCTCCTCATCGGACTTGCCCTCACTGCCAGCTGCTCTGTGAGGCAGCAGAAATCATGGGAGATGCTGTGAGGAAATGTCCCCCTGCTGTGTGTGGGTGAGGCTGCTGGGACAGCAGCCCTGAGCAGCAGCCTGCTGGGATTAGGTTTACTGGCCTGGCAGGGTGCTCGTGATCAGCAGGAAGCAGTGGCAAAAAAAAAAAAAAAAACCCAGATGAAAAGCAGAAATAAGTTCTCAGCTTTTATGAAAGCTTGTCTTTTCTCTTAACTCTTTTTCTGTTCCAGAAGGCTCATGCAATGTTGCCTGAAAAACATTGCTTCTTATCCACCATTCATTTCCCAGTAAAAACCAAACTACAATATTTGTCATTGTAGGAGAGTTAATCATTAACATCTGAGGGTTTTTACACCACCTTCATTTTACCTCAGAATATGTAAAATAAATCCAAACCCTTCTATTTAAGGTGATGGATTACCCTGTGCTGAGCTATCTGGATTGGTTGGAATTTCGTGCAATTACTACTTTACACAGCAGCAGAGTATCTGTGAAGTGGATATCAATTGAAACATATTTTGTTCTTCAGACTTGCTTTTGCAGGTTTCACAAAACATTTAATTAGTGATAATCAGCTTTTAACCAGCCAGAGCACACTGATGTGATTGTCTGCCTCTCTCCCCCATGACTGTAGGCATAGTCTGCACCCTTCAGATAAATTGCTTGCAGTCTGGAGACTGTCCTAACCAGCAGGAAGGGGAAGAATAAAGAACAGCTTTTTATTCTTCCCCTTCCTAGCCAGCAGGAAGGGGTAGAAGAAGCATGTCAGTTGCATGGGGAATAAAGAAGGTGTTGTGCATGCTGTGGTTTCAGTGAAGAATATCCTTTTCCTTTGCTTTTCAGAATGGAGAACTTGGGAACCAGCTGGAGATTGCAAAGTCTCCTTTCCCTTGAGGTTGGTGGTCAATGGTCATCATCTACCACACCCAAGGGAACTAGAGGAGCTCCACGCTAACATCTCTAAGCTCTCCTTCACTATGGAAGATCAAATGATTTTCTGGCTCAGGTTTTGTGTTCGGCACCTGCCTTGGACCTGGAATTTGGAAAAGGGATCATCCCTGAGGCACGGCTGAGAGACAAAGAAACCAGCCCCAGACAATGAGCACTTTAAGTAGCACTGGAATATTACTCAGCTTAACAACAGTGTCTGTTACACTGGATTTTAGTTTGCATGGTGGTCTGATGGCTTGGTCCTTGAGCAGCAATTTGACTCTGAACCAGAGTTTGCCTACATCTGATCCTCTCAACACCTCTGAGAAGGGCGAAGTCTCTCGGATGTCCGTCAGGGAGAAGAATTGGCCGGCCCTCCTGATCTTGGTTGTCATCCTGCTGACCATTGGGGGGAACATATTGGTAATTATGGCTGTGTCCTTGGAGAAGAAGTTGCAGAATGCCACAAACTTCTTCCTGATGTCGCTGGCAGTAGCAGACATGCTGGTGGGTATCCTGGTCATGCCCGTGTCGCTCATTGCAGTCCTGTATGGTAAGTGCCTTCCCTCCTAGTTTGAATATTTGCCTTTGCAGGGAGTCCCCCGAGGCTGCAGCAACCTCTTGTGCCCGACTTTCCCAGTGCTGGAGGCTTGGGGAGTGTCAGTGTGTGCCTGGCCATGGGTCTGTGCTGAGGTGCATTCTCTGCTGGGAGCAGAGCTTGTGTCCAGGCTGCCAGGAATGACCTGTGGATAATGTCACACTGGGGGGTTCCTATTGCTGAGGCCACCAGGAGAACCTGAGACAGCCAGTCAGCTTCTTACCCTTTGGGGGGATTGCCCCAAAGCTGAGCTGGGACACAAAAGCTCACAGAAAAGCTGAGGAGAGTGTTCATTGCTCTGGTCAGGGTCTGTCCCTGAGCTCCCACTGTGGGATTGGAGCAAAAAACTTGGATCAGAAAGGAGCCTTGCACTGGGAGAGTTGGCATGCAGATAAAAGCCTTCCCTCCTGGCATTTGTATCTCAGCTTGCCTTGTGCCTTCCAGGGGCTCATTTTGCCTTTCTGTGCCTCAGTTTCCCTGTCTCTAGCCTGAGAATGTGCTCTGTTTTAGAGCAGCCTGCCTGTGTGGGTGCAAACATTTATTTCTCCCGGGTTAGGGCCAGTGTGTTTGCAGTGGAGTGGGGCACCGCTCCTGCACTCGAGTGTGGGATCACTGTTAGCACTTCAAAGAAGTGAAATATCAAACACATCCGACTTTCATCTGCCTGAGACTCCAAATCCCTTTGTTCAGTGTATTTTCAGGGGTATTTTGTTCTCCTCCTTATCTCTGATCATCATGTTTGTATACTCATGTATCAGTTTTATAATCTGTGCAATTCACAGGTAAAACTTACTAATTTTTGAAATATGTTTTCAGGTTTTTTTAGAAAGGTATTTTAATATTGATATTTCTTGGAAACAACTAATGCTATTAACTTACAAATTTGATTAGCAATTGGTTTACTGTCCTATAAAGTAAAATGTAGGGATATTTATCTGATTTCTTCACTTGCCTAAATGAATAAGTCTGGCAGAGATTAATTCCTAAAACACATTGATCAAGCATACATCATTCCAAAGCTGATATAACTTGTCTACAGTGAGATAAATCAATATATGATTTAGCTATGGTGATCTGATGCACAAAGATCTTTTATTTTGAACTGTCAGAATAGTTCCATCTCTAAATCTTGTGTGTATTATAACATGTGTATTTTATTTTTAGCATTTTACTCCAGCTCCCTGGAGCTTGAAAGGGAGCATATAAATACTGAATTATGTGACAGACCTGCACTTGCATAAATTCTGTGTTAGCCAGTGACTCTAAAAAGGTGAATTTATGGAAGTAGTCTTCCTCCATACATACTTTCAAAGTCTTTGGAAACTAATAGAAATGGATTTTCTGTTCTGCCTAGAAAATGATTACTTTAGGTAGTTTAAAGGTGTAAAGCATGCCACCCTTTTAGCAGCCAGGAAATATCACTGATTTGAAGAGGCATTGTAATTATCCTCCCTTTTTGCCATTGGGTGTTGATAGCCCAAACATTTCTCCACAGACAAACCACACTATGTAGATTTTTTGGCAAAAATCGTAATTTTAGGACAGGCATGGAAAATTTGTGGAAATACTTGGAGAAAGGAGGAGGCTGCTGGGGCAATGCTGGGTGCTGGCTGGACCAAAGCAGTCACATTGCCTTCAGGCAAGGTGAGGAGGAAGAAAAGTTTGGTGTTGATTTGAGTAGGACCCCAGTGAAATAATTTTTTAAAATATAATTTAAGCTGCAAATTGTGGAAGTAAGGAGGAGGAAAATGTTCTTACATCAGCAGAATCCTTGTGAGAATAACTGGGGTGCAGGGGCATGGACTGAGCAGGGAGTGTCACTGCTTGGAAACATCATTGTGAATGTTCAGTCATTTTTACTTTGTATATTTTACCTTGTTCATTCTATAGAGTCTGCATAATCTTACACTGTTTCAAAGGCTGCCATATGCTGGACTGTGAAGTGTATGCAGCACACCTCTTCCAGATTTGTAGAAGTCACTTTTAATTTATGAAATCAGAAAGGAACCTTAAAAAATAGATATAACAAATAGAAGAGTGAAGAAATTACTTTCACGTTTCCACATCAGCTCTCTCAGCCCCAAAGATAAATTCTAGTTGACAGAGTAATGCATTTTAGAGTAGGCTCATTTCCTAACTTTTGGGCTAATAAGGTAAATGAAGTAGATTTCACTTCAAGCATAACCAAAAAATTGAATAGACACCCTCCACAAATACTTCTGCTTTTCAGTGGTTTTCTTAATTAAAAGAAGAAAAAATCAAGTTTAAGTTAATTTAAGTCTTGTTATAAAGGAAGGGATAGCAGGATGCAGCATGATGGATTTTTCACCAATTAATCAGAGCTCAGATATATTTATCAATTAGTCTTAAGTGTCTTACAGTAATCGATGAGTTGCATTTGACAACTGAGAACATTTTCCCTGGCATGCAGTTCCTAAAGAACTAAGCAAATTAGTATGCTAATTAAATAAGCATGAACTGGGGGGAGCAGATGAGAAATGTACGCAGTGTTTCATCTCAATGGAGAAATGCCTGATTAATTAAGAATACTGGTATCTTTATAAAAATACTGATAGGGCATCAGGTGTCTTAGACATGATGGAGCTTCAGACAATGGGTGGGGGTTGTCTCCTCACCCCTGAGCACTTCAGGGACGAGCAGCAGTGGGCTCACATCGTGCCGTGTGTTCATGAGCAAGAAGGAGAGGGCTGGTGAAGGACTGCAGGAGAATCTTGCATTCTCCATCTCCTCAGCTGCTCTGAGTGGAAGCTGCAGAGGGTTTTAAGCTTTCTTGGCTCTTGCAGAAGGTTCAACAAGCAGCCAGCAGACCCCTCTGTGGCTCCCAGTGCAGGCTCTCTGCTCCTTTGTGATGCTGGGGGCTGACACAGCTTCCAGGGGCTGCTGTCGGATGCAGCATTCATCAGCCCCAGCTGCCAGAGCAGATTTGCACCCACATTATTGTTATTATTGATAATTACCATCATTATTGTGTGCTGAGCACTCGGGCAGGCTTTGGTGCTGGTTTCCCTGCAGAGGGGGAAGCGGTGCAGCTCAGCACTTTGGTGTGAAGTTCAGGTGTCCAGAAATGATCAGGCAGTTTAAAGGCCATATCAAGTCATGGGCTTCAATGCATCTTGACTACACCAAGTTCCAGCTGACAGTTGCATTACTTTCAGAAATAATTGTTTATTCCTGATAGTTTTAAATGTGTATTGCTTCTGTTTGTGCTGAGTAACCACTACATTTAATTCTTCTGCTAGGGTGTGAGTGAATGGAAACTCCTACACTTCTTGCACTATCTGTGTCATAAACTCAGAGATAGGATTATTTTTTTTCTCTCCCATGACACCTTGTACCTGGGGTGTGCAGTGGGATTTATATCCAACAGGAAGTGTTAGTTTATATTTGCCATCAGTAGGATCCATAGGCTGCTACACTCTGTGCTCACCCAGCAGCATTTATTCTCTTTCCCAGTCCCTAAGCTTTCTTGTAACCTCAGCTAACCTAAATAATTCTGTGAAATCTGAAAACCTCCTACATCATTATTCACCCTCTTTCCAGATTATTAGATACATAGGAAACTTTAGTTGAGATATTGAGTGTCCTGCTAACTGAATTTTCTCCACATGAACAACTACCTGTTTACCTGGTGTGACAAATGGGATTAAGTTGTGGCGTATCTGTGTTGCTGTTGGGGAAAAAAAATCTCTGTATGATGTGCCCTGAATCCATAGAACAGCTTCTTTTCTGCTACCCAGGGTTTAAATTGTGCTTAGAGTGAGAGGAGTGGGGAATACTAAACAGATATTCTCTGTATCTCATTGAACATGGGTCCCTGGTTGTAAAATATCTTGAGGCAGCTGAATGTTAGCTTTTCAGAGCCACAGAAAATGTGGCAGCCTGTGATGATTCTCTGCTGGGTCACGTTTGGAAACAGCAGCAGGAACCTGCACAGCTTTGGCTTGCATTGGTGGAAAGCTGATGGCTCCTGGTCAAGTGAGGGTCAAAGGGTGCAGAGCTGAAATCAGCACAAGAGCTCAGGACTGGAGAGGGTGATGATACCTCAAGAGGAGAGAGTGATGCTCCACACCCTTTCTCAGCAGTGATTAAATCTATTAAACCTATATTTGCATCATCCTCTTCAAAAACATTTGAGTCAGAGCCTTTAATTATCAAATTGAAAGCTGGATTTGCTCTGCACACATAAACTTCCTCCTAATTTCATTTTTGATTTTTTTCTGAAATTATCCATACTTTATGTCTGGCTTTTTATCTAGTTTGATGTGTTTTGTTTTTTTTTTTCTTTTTTTCTTTTTTCTTTTTTTATACTTTTAATTTTGGACAATAAGGACTGGAAGACAGATGAGTAAGTAAAGTGTCCTTATCTGAGGAGTGCAAAGCACTTTGAAGGAAATACCACAGTGCTCCTTGGTACTTCAGTCATCTTCTCACTAGTCTTATTAAGGCAGAATTGCTTTTAAAAATTGTCAGAGCAATTTAACTTATTGTAGCCTTTTGTTATTCTTTCTCATTATTTTGATGTGTGTTTTTAGTGCTGTCTTTTCTGAAAATCTCCTCAAGATTTTTATCTGCTTCTGTTATGAAAGATGAGAAGTAAAATTTGGTATTTGCAGAATAGCACCAGTATGAGATGGATACAGTCATTTGGACTTTATATTGATTTTTCTTTTTCCTAACTGATGAAATTTCACTTGTTCATCCATGCAGCAGGACTTTCTCAACAGGCAGGCTGTGTATGGCTCTAGTGAAATATTCTCCATTGAGATAAATACTCCATATGAAATTAGCAAGTTAACATGAATGTTTTCTATTCCTTTCCAGGTCTTTCCTTTTATCACAATTAAGTTCATAGAAAAATCTGCTAGACAGTCTTCTAGAGGCATGTTGCAGTTTTATAGTGGTTATGCTAAAAACCCAAACACCAGCTTGATGGTAAAAACCTGATGGTGTGTTGGTACTTAGTAGCATGTGGAGCCCCAAGTGCCTATTCTGCCAGCTTTGTGGTGATCTCTTTCAAAAATTTAAAAATTTATCCAGTAGCACAATAATCACCAGGGTGTATCAAACTGTATTTTATGCCATAAACTAGAATTTCTCTCTTAAAAATATGTACTTTTTAATATAATTCCATTCTGGCAAAATGCTGGTAACTTTCACATTTATTCTAATGCTGAATGAAAATCAATTTCCAACTCTGTAACACTGCTGGGAAGCTCAAATTTCTACCCAGCGTGCCCAAACAGCAGAAGCCACTCCAGGGCCACGAAGCTGTGATGTCCAATCTGCAGTTTGCTGGTGTGTGCCAGGAACTGGGCAGCTCTCTGGAGCCTGTGGGGAGCAGGAGCTGCTTTCTGTGGCCAGCAAGCACCTTCCCCCACGGAATGGGCTCCGTGTGTCCATGTGAGAGGGGTGCCAGCAGCTCTGCCTGAGCTCCCATCTCACACAGGAGCTGCTCCCTACAACTTCTTGCCCATGGCTCAAGGTCATCTGCATGTGGCAAGCCTTTTCTCATTTCCAGGAGGAAAGCAGAGGACCCCTTGCCTTAGGTCTCTGATCTTGCTTCATGATGCAGCAGAGGGTTTGTGGTGCAAAGATAATTTTCACCAGAATAAATCAATGCCAGCTTCAGAGACAGTTTCAATGGCACCTTGCTTACTGCCGTGGGTAGGGCCTGGCAGCTTTGTGCCAGGTCCTTGTGACTCATTTGAGCTCAGCTATTATCCACATTTTGGAGCATTAGTTTATAGGACTCTGAAGACCAAATTCTGCTGTCAGATAAAAAGGCAGAACAGTTGCTATTTAATTTTTTTTACCACCTGCCTCTTTCTTGTTATTTCTTCACCCTGTGCCACCTGTATATCATCCAGCTCTGACTTTGGCTGGCTTCTTGGAACAGGCAGAGATATTCTTTACTGCCCTCTCTGTGTTTGTTCCTGTTGACAAGAGGATCTTGTCAATCCGCCAGCATTAGGAGAAAACATGAGAGAACAATAAACATTCCATATTTGTAAACACTTTTTTTTTTTTTTTTTTTTTTTTGCTCCTCCAACCCCCTTGCTGTTGAGCAACCAGCTCCTTTGCCTGCTGTGGGTTAATGTGGCTTTTAGCCTGTAATCTGCCAGGGATGAGGAGCTCAGGCTGCTCAGTCCAGCACAGATGAGCAGAGCACAAACTCTTCCAGCAGCCTCTGTTTCTGGTAGTTTCCATTGAGGGCTGAATGGCTGCTCTCTAGCTGCCATAAAATGTACAGATTTTGCACCCTTTGAGTCAGACTGTGTTAGATTTGGGTGAGTAGCACCCTCCAGAGAGGTGCAGAGCTCCTGGGTGTGCCCTCCAGAGCAGGGTGCCCAGCAGGGAGTGAGGGCTCTGTGCCAGCAGCCCAGCCTGGCAGCTCAGGTGTGTGACCACAGCCTTGGCACCTGGCAGCACTGCCAGGCTGGGAGCTAACCCTGCCCTTTTCCAGGAAAATGTGCTTGTAGCCCAGATTTTCACAGCTTGCCAAGGGATACTGCAGAGATTGCCCCAGGGGTCTGACAGGTTTTTTTGCAGACAGAGGTTCTTGCAGAAAGGCCTGAACAAAACCAGTTGTTCTAACCTGCATGGAAGCATGAGATCTTATTTCTGAGATTTAAAGTGGCATGTCCAATACTTCCTTTTTTTCCCCCCTAAATATAGAAAAATGAAAACCAGGAATGCTGCAGAACACCTTAGATTTTATTTTCTAGAGGGATTGCTCCTGCCTTTTGCTCAGTGGCAGCAGGCTATAGGTAAATAACTGTAAGCACGGGCACCTGGGGAATGGCTTCCTACAAAATCCATGAGAGGAGATTGTGACTATGCTAAAGTCAGTGGGAACATTGACAGGACATGCAGAGAGGCTAGGACTTCTGCCAGAGCAATTTTCTGTCTCCTCCAACCTCTTTACTCTCTTCCTGCCTGGCCATGGCTGCAGCTCTTGGCATGACTGCAGCAGCACCCTTCAGCTAGAAGGATCTGAGATGTTTTGCTGCTTTCCTCTGAGTCTGAGGGAATCTCTTCTGCCACTGCAGCTCCTTGCTTGCCATTGCTGTTCATTTCAGCACCACCATCCCAAGCATGAGCCAGTCCCTGTTGGAGCTGTATGGAACATGCAGGTAAGAGAAATGAGCTGGCATCCAGCTAAGGTGACCCAGAGCTGCACAGGGTGGAACTTTCAGCTCGGTGCTGAAATGTGCTCCTGGTCTGTGCAGGATTCTAGAGTCTGTTTCTGTGGGCATCCTTTTTTCTTAATGTGGTTTGGCATGAAAGCTTCTTGTGATTGCCTTGCCTTGGCTTGGTGAGGCTGGTTTTCCCTAAGACATTTGTGTTTTGCTTTTCCTGCTGGAAAGGAGTGAACTCCTCTCTTCTGGGCTGGCTGAGACTGTTGAGGGTTTTCTCTTCATTTTGTTGATTTTGATTAAAAATCAAAAATATTTAAAAGATAGAGGAATCAAACTCACATTATAAAAATATTGTGCTGAGCTACATAATTCAAAAAAGAAAGATCACAAAGATCACAAGAGGAGTTTCCTGATCCCACAGGAATGCAGGATTGTAAAGAGCTTTCTGATTTCTTGTGTCCTGTTGTTTGCTACCAGGTATCATTCAGGCACTGAGCTGCTGCAGTCAAATCTTCCATTTTCCAAAGCCTCTTTCCTTCCAGCTGCCTTCTTTTGGGATGTTGAGGACAAAATATATGTGTTTCAGTGTGTAGCAACAGAAAGCCAGGACAAATCTCTGAGCAACTTATTATGAAATCAAGCTCCTTAACTTCCTTGCAAGAAGCAGTTTTTAAATAGAAAATCCTAACACTGCAGTGTGAAAAAACAGAGCCTCCATTCACCTTCCTACTTTCTAAGAGGCAAATGTGCTTTGAAACTTTCCTTAAAAGCTGACAAACTGGGCTGCTTTCCCTGTTCAGATTTATCCAGTGAAACCTGTTGCCAGGATTTCCTCTCTCACAGCTCCACCAGGGCTCAGGGAATCATTTTGGGGTCAGCTGAGCCTTCATGCCCACACTGTGTGAGGCTGGGGTCTGAAACAAAGCTAGAAGCCAAGAGGCAATGAGGGCAGGGCAGGAAACAAAGCCCCAGTGTGCTCTTGGTCAGATTTTTGCAGCAGTCCCAGCCCCACAGCTGAACTGGAGGCGTGGTGTCACCCCAAAACACACCATGGAAGCAGCTCTAGGTAAGCACAAGGCACAAACTATCACATCTCAGGATATCTCCTTGGAATCTATCCCTACAAATGTGGAGAAACAACTGGCAGAGTCCACTTTTGCACTGCCTCTTCCTGAGAGGTGAAATGTTTAAATACTTTAGATTATTTCAGTGGAGTAAATCCTGTTATACTAGTTGAACATATGGCTTTATATTTTACTAATTTACCCACAGCTCGTATGTTGCATCCAATCAGGAAGCTATTTTTCAAATTTTAGATATTAAATTGGATGGGTCTGTCTTGCCTGCTTGGTGAAATTGAGACTTGCCCAACCAAAATAAATCTTTTATGTGCAAGAATGACTCATTAGAATAATTTTGAATGGCACTCATTTAAGTGTTATTTAATGCAAATAAAGTTTTGGGTTGAATTACAGTTTTTATTTCATCCTTTTGCTCAAAAATTTTGGAAGATGCAACAGGTTTAAAAACTCACAGGAGTGTAAAACCCCCAAAATCTGGAGTGTACACAGTTACATTTCGGTTTTATACATCTCTGTTTTACTGATGTAAATTTAAATACAGCAGCAGTTTTAATGCTGTCAGTGCAATCTTCTCATGCCCAATTTGCTCCTAGATCAGTGAAGCTAAATGTGCTTTAAAATGCATGAATCTTTATTTACTTTTTATGACAATAGCCTGTTAGATCCAGTAGTAGTTTTCTAAGTGCATTGCCTCATTGTAATTAACTTTTATGAGTTCAGTAGAAAAGAAATATAAACTCACATGCTTTGTAGCAAACCAGAAATTGATAGAAGATAATGAGAAAACCAGAATTATGTATAAAAAGAAAGACCTTGTGATGATAAACTGTTCCAGCAGTAAATTTGGTGCCTTATAAAGGCACCAGGCAGATCATGAAGACACCAAATAAAATGAAGACAGGTTATGTGTTTCCCACAGACAGATTTAGCCTCGTCTGAGAGGAAGAACAGCACCAGCTGCAGGCACTAGAGCCACGTGAGACACACCCAGAGTCCTCCTTGGGTGTGTTTCATCCCCATTCTTAAAATTTTAAAATCAAGAGAGAGGATTTAACTAGAATTACAAACATTTTACCAAGACTGAGTTAATTTTAGTCCATGTCGTTGTAGATCCAGATTTCCCTGCCTGTTCCTCATCTGGAGAGAGACCCAGTGAAAATGTTCACTGTCCCCCCAGCACAGCACAGAGCCTGGTGTCCATCAGCCCAGGGAGCCTGCACCTGGCTGAAAGAGCAGCAGCTCCTCTCAACCTTCACCCTAACATCAGCTAAGTGAGAAATAAAATCCTCTCCACTTGGAAGCATCATATTTGTGACACAGGTTTTAAGACACAGCTGTGATCACAGGTGAGCTGTGACAGAGCAGTGCAATGCCTTCAGCCCCTCTGTCCATCCTGAACACCTCACACCAGTTATTGCTTTTATTTCTGTTTTCTCTTACCCACAAACACCTTGTTTTCCTTCCTAGAAGGTGACTGCAGCTATATCTAGGAACACTTCTGTGCACCAAATATCTGGGACATATTACCTCATGCTGAGAACTTGCTCTCTCTTGCTAACCTCAGCAGAGTGAAATTGGGCTGAGGAAATAGTCAGTAGAATGTGTGTCTCCACTCTTGTCGAGGAGCAGCCACAATTTCCAGGACTGGTCCTGTTGCAGTCTGCTGTAAAGATCAACAGCTGGCTTCATTTTCCTGGCTGCAGACAGCAGAGAACTCCAGGGAAATCCCAGGACCCCAAGGCTGGTCAGCTGTGTTTCTGTTCTGTCTGGAAAAGCTCTTTCATCCTTGTTCAGGCTGTGTGCTCAGAATCATTCAGGCTGGGAAAGACCCCAAAATCATCAAATTAAACCATGAACCTGACACTGCCAGGGGCAGCACTGAACCGTGTCCCTGAGCACCACATCCTCCTATCTCCTGATCTCTGGCAGGGACAGTGACTCCATCACGTCCCTGGGCAGCCCTCTGCAATGCTCCACCACCCTTTCAGTGAAGGAATTTGTTGTAATATCCAATCTAAACCTCCCATGGCACAACTTGAGGCTGTTTCAGTGCTCAGGAAGTTTGTTGTTAGATGTAGATTGATGCCTCATCTGCACTTTGCTGTTTGATGTATTTTATCTACATCCTAACATAGTTGGAGCTTTTACTGCATTATATTTTGGGAAGAACTGTGTGCAAAGAGGCAAGATTTCTTTTTAGTGTATGGTGGCTTTATGTGATCAATACAATAATATCATAATTTCTTGCATTAAGGGCTCAACCTGAATGCTGGTGAACTGCCAAGAGCTGATCAATAGACTGCTGCATTTTTAGAAGAGATGGATGTGGGGGGCCAGCTCAGCCTTTGTGCTCAAAATATGGGGAAAATCACTGCCATTAGGCAGGCCAATACATCTATAGACATCTGCTTTACACAACATGTAAAGAAATACAGAGAAGGGAGGAGAAACCTCTAAAAATCCCTTGAATATGTTGTAAGACAAATATCCCAGTGTAATACATTAGTTTAAATTATGCATGTTTCCAGGATTGGGTCAATTAACTCAGAATTAAGTCAACTTTTTCATTCTACTTCCCTTCCCATCCGTCAGTTCAATTGACACCATTAAATTCTACTCAGCAAATTATGACTTTACTGTCTCTATCCAATTCACATGACACATTCCTTGAAATTCTGGTTCTAGAGATGTCTATTATTCATTAAAATACCCTCATAAGTTAGTTCACTTCCCTGAGAAGTAACAGTAAGAGTGGTAATAAGTTCCTACTTTGTGTTTTATCAGCACGTGCTGGCAAACAGGCTCCATTCATCTGCTTGAATGGAAATTAAATTAAAATTACATAGATGGAAGAGGGGCCACATGCCAATTGCTCTGCCTTGCACTATTTTGCACACTGCCTCATTGGCAAAATACAATTTTTTGGACAATTTACAAGAGGAACTGAATGGATCCTTACTGGCTCTTCTGCCAAAATTGTCATTAAAGATGCTAATGGCATGAGGGGGATTTGTGCATGAAGCTGTCAAGGAACCTAGGCTGGGATTGAAAACAGCTACATCCAAATTTGGGGTTCATGCATTAGTTTCAGATATGTTCCATTTTTCCAGTCTCCGTGTTTTCTGGCTGTAACAAGTTTTCTTGTTGGAAAAGTTTCCTGTTTCTGCAGGCAGTCTGATAAGCACAGTGACAGCAGTGGCTTCAGGGAGTGACTCCCTCATCCAGGATGCTGCCTGGCTTCCTAGATGAAAAAGGCTCAGGACTAGAAAGTTCAATGAGTAATATACAAACATGAAGTGTTCCTCTATCAGCTCTTAGGTGTGAGATTTGATGGGCAAGGCAGGATGGTTGATAAGGCTCTGTTGATTCACGGTTGGGTTTGTTTTTTTTTCTGGGTGGTTTGATTTCCATTCCTGTTGACAAATTGGTGGGAGCCTCAGTCCTCCAGCAGTGCTGGAGTTATCAGGACAGACAGGTTGTTATTCTGACCAATACCTCTCCATCTTCTGATGCATAATTTGTTTTGCAACGTGTTTATTTTTGGTAAGATTTGGGCGCTTTGCTTGTTTTCATAAATGTCTATTTCCATCCTCAATCAGAGGCAGCAGCTGTATGGCAAGGGCTTGGTGTTGGAGATATGGAAATTGTCTGACAGGCTTCTCTGTACCCATTTGGCACCCACTGGGATGCAGGAGGGTGGAAATGCATGTCTGACACCCATGAATATTGATGGCTGGTTCTGGGAGGCAGCAGAGCCCTGCCCTCCTCTCTGTGCATTTCTTCTGAAGGGGAATGGCTCCTCGCTCCTCTGTTTAAACTTTGGATTTGTTGGGTAAAATTTTGAACTTGCTGGTTGGACTTTAGTGGATTTTCTCTCATCAGTCAGTTTGAAATGAACAGAAGGGGAGGTTGCATTTTAACACAGGAGAAGCCAAGAGCAGTGAGTGTGCTCCATTGTTCAAATCCAGCTGGCTGTGTCCATCCAAGATGCACAGCAGCAGAGCCAGGTTAATTGATTGACAGAACACAGCAAGTTGATCTTGGGAAGCATAAAAACTTTCAAGATGAAGTCCTTTAAATATACATTTTGCACCTTACTTTATCTGCTGTCCATAATGATTTTTCCAAGATTTCCTGCTCCATATTGGGTTAGGTGTCTCTTGTACCTTGGGAGAAGCTAATTATACTGCTGCACCCATATTATTCATTTGTGTTTGTGAAATTGTAGACAACAATGAGAATTTTAGAATCATAGACTATCCTATGAGTTGGAAAGGACGCTCAAGGCTGATTGATTCCAAACCCCAAAAATCCCACCATGACCTTGAGAGCATGCCCATTGCCTCCCTGGGCAGCCCCTTCCAGTGCCCAACCACCCTCTGGGTGAAGACTTCTTTCCTCATATCCAACCTAACCCTGCCCTGACTCAGCTTCAGGCCATTTCCTTGGGTCCTGTCACTGGTCACCAGAGAAGAGCTCAGACCTCACTGAGGTCTGTCCTCAGTCTCCTCTTCTTGTGGCCCCCAAAATGTCCCCAGCACTCGAGGTGAGGCCACCCCAGTGAGAGCAGAGTGGGACAATCCCCTCCGTTGACTGGCTCATGCTGTGCCTGATCAACAACACCTATTTTATTATGTTTTGCTAGATTATTATGTTAACACATTATTTTATTATTGTAGTTATCACTGGGTTTGATTTGTAATCAAGTGCAAGATTACACTGTAATAGTAGTATAACCATGATAATAAAATAATGTTGCACTTGATTACAAAGCAAAAACAAGCCTATCAAAGCCCCCAATGGCATAACTTAACTAAATATAATTTCTTTAGTTTCCTTTCCCACCTCATGAGACCACTATAATTTTCTGGGTAATAGTATTCTTTCTAATATATCAGTACACCCACGCTTCATTTATCCGTGTTAAATTAAACTTCTACTTCATGTTAATGGAACTTACAATAGGTCTACAATTTCTGCAAAACTCAAAGGAGTACAACTGTACCCAGAGGGTGGTCACATGTTAAGTTTCACTTTCTCTGGTGTTACCCACCAGGAATAGGGTCCACATGCCAAAAAATTGTTGTAGGAAATGGGATTATCTGTCCTGAACTGCCATTTTCAGCACAGGCCTTCTCTGGATTCACAACTGGGTATTTGCATCATTTGGCAGAGAGAGACAGAAAGTCAGGCAGGACTGATTGTTTGCTGCCTGTTTGTTTTCTTTTGGGCCGAGGAATGTCACCTGAATTTCAGGATGTGAGGGTGCAGGTACATGTGTTAGCTTAGTCTGAAGGGTTTCTAAACCTTTGGGTCTGTCAGAAAAACCAGGCTGAGCTGACCCTTATGAGTCCTCATCCAGTGGTTTGACAACAATTGGGCATTTTATAGGAAAACAGCCTAACCTCAGGTAAAAATCACATTCCAGCTTCAAGTCTTTTATAGTGCACCCAGAGAAGTGAGCAGTTTTAATTAGTAACAAGTTGTGCACAAAATGCTTACAATAATTGAAATCCTTAATATTATGTGGCTTTATGAGTTGGATTGTGACATTAAATGACAATTCTGTTGCTTGGAGTAAAGAGGTGATTTAAAATCACGTTTCATTAGGCTGGTTGGGGAGTAACAGCTCTTCTGGGAGGGCATGGGGTGAGCAGGGTGGCAGGAGCCCTGTTCTAGTCCAGATAGGCACTGCAGCTTCATTTTCAGCCAGCCTTCCCTGGCCCTGCTTCCCCAGCTTGCTTTGGATGCTTGTGGCAGCGTGGCCTGCCCTGTTCCCAGCCAGGGGGCTTGGGACAGGCCAGCCTTCTCTGAGCATCACATCCAGAGCCAGTCCTAGGACTTGATTTGGTGTTAGGAGCTCTGAGTTCAAGGAGATGGATTCTTTGTGGCAGCTAAGGCAACTCCTCAGCAGCCAGCTTTAATTGAATAATGCCACATCATTTTCAGTTCTGAATCTTAGTTTCCTCAAATCATCTGTAGGCTTTGGCAGCTATTTCTTGTGATAATGGATCTTTCTCAATTTCATCAAAACTGGGGGAAAACCACCTGTTGCTGACATGTTTGTGCACTTAGTTTCGAGACAGATTATTTGAAAATATTTATATTCTCACGTTTAGAAGGTATTTGTGTGGGGTCTGTGTTTGCTTGTGGGCTTACATTCCAGCGAGGTGTTCATTCAACTGTTGCTTTATTAGTTGTTGAAATAGCAGGGGAAGGCTGATCTATGACCTGCATGAAGGAAATTGAAGGAGAGGACTCTGTCCTGATGCTGTGCTGACATACAGAACATGAGTAAATAGAAAACATTTACTGCTATGAATATTTTATTAGACAGTGGTTTCATTTAGATAAATTATTAGGAAGAACATGCAGCTCAGAAGTGTGTGAAGAGATCATAGCTCACTTGGAGTTAAAATTCTGGAAGGAACCCTTTATATGAACTTGGTGAAACAATTCAATTAATTGTACCATTGCTCTGCTAACTGTCCATATCGCTCAATGCAAAAATTCCAGATGCAGCTACAGATGCTTAAACTGAGCAGAGAACAGCACTGAGCCTGGAAATTCATCCCCTGGCTTCAAACATAATTTTAGTCTCCGCCAATAAATGAAAAAATCAATATAACACATGGATTTATGCAATGACAAATAGCACCAGAATAATTTTGTATTTCCATAAGAGAAGAGATGCTGACATTGGGATGAAAACAGCATTCTCTAGGTTTGCTTCTTAGCAAACATCCTATTTTATTATCAGGGTTGTTTTAAGTATAGTATATGGAAAGCGGGCTCCTTGCATTTAAAATATTACTTTAATGGTATTTAAGCAACCTTTCCCTAGCTCAGATAATTATATCTGTTCTAGCTTTAATTTTCCTTCTTTCTTACACATCCTGTCAAGACTGCAAGTCATTGCAACGCTGGATAGAAAGGAAAATCTAACAGTTAGTTAAAATTCTTATAACAGCATAGTGAGTGCAATTGTTTGATCTGCAATCAAATACAGTCACATCAATTAATCCCTGGAACTTGTGAGACAAGGCCCAAAATATCTTTGGAGGCACATTTTGGAGTTTCCCTCAGTGGTGGGGGGTTTCCAAGGGAGGCCAGGCTGCTCCATGCTGCTCCCTGCCCAGGGGCCACTTGTGCCACTGACAGCTCCAGGAACTGGAAAACAAATATCTCAGAGGAAAAGAGAAGCTCAGGAGCAGTGCCACAGCCCAGGGGATGTGACCAGTGGCACAGAACCCAGGGAATCCTTTGTGTGCTGCTGCACCCTGGCAAAGCAGCGTCTTCTGCTGGCAAATGTTCAGGTGCAGGGTGCCAGCAGAGATCTCTCCAAAGCTCTGCCTGCACACAGGGTCACCCTGGTGCTCTCCTCCATTCCCTTGGCCACCACAGCACCTGAGAGCCCAGCCTCTGCTCAGCACCTGTTGGGACACTCAAGCCTTTTTGGACCTGCAGCACTGAAGAACAGAGTCCCTCTCCCAAAAATCACCATCATTCTTTGTCTGTAGATCACGTCCCTGTGCTTGGCTGTGCTATTTCAGGGATCCAGGCAGCCTCAGGACAGACTTTTTTTTTTTCTTCTAGAAAAATGCAGACTAGAAACTCAAAGGTAAACATAATTTCTCATGTAACTTGGTGCCCAGGAGTTCAATACATCAGGAAAACATTAAATTCCCACTTTATTGTTTATAAAACCAAAAGGTTTGGCAGAGCTGCCCTGGAGATGAGCTGTTTCTTTAGCCAGGAGGCTGCATGTCCCTGAGCCCCTCTGTGGACATGCTGGTAAACACTGATGACTGTGGGGGATCAAGCAAGACCTTCTGTTCTTCTTGGGCACGATGGAGATTTTCAGCACCCTCGGGTGTGTGGCTCTCAGAGTGATATGGATGTCTCTGAGTCATCTGTCTATGTAAATCTGAGGAAAACAAACTAGCAGAAAAGAGATAACGTAGCTTTATGCTTCCTGATGTGGTATTTCAGCCTTGGAAATGCTTTACTTCCTAGATAAGAGAATCATTTAAATTCTTTCGTTCCCTTGGGAATAATGCAATGCAATAATGTTAAAACTGTATGTAATTGCTTTCTATTTTTGTAAAGCCTGTGGCAGCCACGAAAGTTTAAAGTGAGCGCTGGAAAGTCTGGTTTGTACAAAATTCCTCAGTTGCATCAGTGGGGGTAAAAAGCAGTGGGAAAGTGTAGGCTTTATTCTACAAACCACAACAGTGGGTTTCCCTGGAAAGTGTGCAAGAATGTTCAAAAGCTGCAGAACCCATCAGAAAGGGGCAGGTTTGGGGGATGCTCTGGGGCTGCTGTTTGCACTCTCTGCTGCTGCCCTTGGTCGCTGTAAGGATTCCCAAGCCAGCACTGTCGTTGCACTGGGCACTCTGGAACTTGTGAGACAAGGACCAAAATGTGAGCACTCTGCTCATTTTGGGATTCCCAGGGAATTATCTAGGAATTATCTCCTACATCCTTCTGCTGACCTTTCCAAGAGTCAGAGCACTGGCTCAGGGCCTGGCCTGAAACACACCTGTGGCAGCTGCAGGGTGGACAAAATGCTTCACTCACACCTTGCTGCCGTTTTAACTGCTGGGAAATTGTGCTTTGACCTGGGATTTATTCAAACTCCCACCTTTTTTCATTCAATTCATTAAAGTAGTTAAAAGTGAATTGTAAATACAGTAAATGTCAGAAGCCTAAAATGAGAATTTTTACATGTATTTTAGGTTTTAGCCAACCCAATGAACAGTGTTAAAAGAGACTTTTGAACACTCATAAGCAACTTTAGTACTTATTTTGCACATGCTAACTCTGTTTCTTTTATATAAAATAGTGTGCATGTATCTATATAAATATATGTAAAATTTCATAATAAGACAACATATTGTTTTTCTTCCTGTGTCATTTTGAAGGTTTTTATCCTTTTATCCATCCCAATAGATAAAAGGCACTGGCTAAACACAACAAATGTGTGCTGAAACCTTTTCCAGATTCTTGTTCATGACTGGAAATGATTGATACAGATTGCTGTGGGTTTCTCATGAAAAACTCTTGAAGATACAGAGACGAATTTTACATAATTCTTCACTTTATTGTGGTGTAAGCAGGTATTTTGCTGCTGTTATTCCAGATTTGTCCTAGGTGTTACACCACATTTTCCCAGGAGATATCCTGAACAGATGGCATTGTAGAAGTACTGAATATGTACAAGAAACAGACATTTAAAATATTTTTTTTTCTGTACAACCATTCTCCTACAAAGTGGACTAATTCTGTTTTACCATTTGACATAATTAATTTTGCTTCCAATTGCTGTGTTTTGGATTATTCAGTCACCTCCTTCTACAGTAGCTGGAAATTCTGACTCTCATGCTCTGAACAGTGCAATGCCCATACCAGTGCTAAGCAACACTTTTTACTCACATGCATAAAGCCTGTGACAAGAGTGACTCAGTTTCATAGCTGCCATCTTTCTTGATGGAAAACACACCAAAAAAAAAAAAAAAAAGTAAGGAACTCTTATCTGACAGCAAATTAACTACACACAGAGAGGGTCTGTGACTTTGCCAAAATGCCTTTGAGTTTCTTTCTTTTTGTGCCAACGATTTGTGCTCATCTCAGCTGTTCAGTGACACACAGGAATTGTGGTTTGCTTTTGCATCCTGGGGCAGGAGATGAAATCCCACCTGGGGGCCATGATTCCTGCTAAACATGAGTGTTTGTCCCATGTGTCCTGTGAGGAACCACATCAGCCACAGATGCCATGAGATGCCATTCAGTCCTAGAGGATGAAGCAACTTTCTGCAGAAGTTTCCTTCCTGCAAGGATTTTTTATGTGCTGGTTTTATTCTGACCAGAGCCAGAAGCTAACACTGACCTCAAAGTAATATCACTGCAATAGTCTTCTATATGCTTTTGTCTGTGAATTTGGCCAGTGTAAACTTCTACCACCCACAAAATATCTGGAGAAAAAAAAATAAAAAAATAAATCTGTTGTTTGAGTACATGCTGGGTAAAGAAATAGCAACTTTTGTTCAGATCTGCTTCATTCATCTAATTCTCTTCAGCACTCTCCTACCTGGTCTACCTGCCAGTGCATTAAATATATGATTTTAAAGGCTCAGATTAATTCAAGGTACAAAGAATTTGTGGTTTTGCTTAAGCAGGTGTTCAGCACTGCTTCATTCTTGGAGCCAAATTTGAACTGAGATGAATTTTCTCCATTGGAAATGCAATTACTACATCTTAGAGGTGCTGGGGTCCAAGAATTCATTTCACTCAGTCATCTGCTCTTCTAAATATAGGGTAATTGCTGTTCTTTGTAAATGAAATAGGGCAAAAAGAACAAATTAGAGAAATGTTACCCTCTGTAATTAGGGTGTTTCTGAGGATAAAATTGTTGTAAAGGTATAACATTGTTAACATTTTTTTTTTAATCCTTGTTTGCATCTTGGCACAGTCACAGGGCACATTTCCTATGTTTTGTACATTTATTCAAAACAGAATTAGAATAAAGCTGTTTTTCTTTTTTTACAAATTACTGGCTTTGTAGGGTGTGTAGGTGTTTTTCAAAGGCACGCACCATGCTTACTTAAAAATAATTACATTTTGAGATAGAATATATATTATGCCCTTCCTATCGAGCTACAGTGATGTGTTACAAGCTGCCATTCTACAGCTTTACAGAGTGACATTTTGTTATTGCAGATCATTTTTAGGAAACTTCCTGAGAAAGTAAAATGTCTACTCATGCAAGTGGCTGCTCAGCCAGAAGTGTAGCAGAGTGTCCTGGGACAGGAAAGGCTTACAGGATTTGGCATTAGGAAAACTCTCATCTCACCTTTGTCTTCAAAAACGTGCTGACAGTTTCCTGGGTGGTAGTTCTGGGCAGCATGGCACGGATCTGTTGGTGTCTGTGGTTCCTGCAGTGACAGGGCTGGCAGCAGGGGATCCCTCTCCTCTCCTCTCCTCTCCTCTCCTCTCCTCTCCTCTCCTCTCCTCTCCTCTCCTCTCCTCTCCTCTCCTC
>VZUI01085615.1:0-10873 GCA_013401135.1 Cettia cetti
CATCCATCCATCCATCCATCCATCCATCCATCCATCCATCCATCCATCCATCCATCCATCCGTCCATCCGTCCATCCATCCTTCAGCATTTGTCCTTCTTTCCTTCTTTCAGCTGCATTTCTCAAGCAGGATTTGATGGAAGACCTAAGTCACTGCCTAAACTGACTTCTGTCTGTAGCCTCCAGGCTTGAGTTCATGGGCATATTTCAGTGATTGCTTTAGAAAACTGGATGCATTTTTCTGAGCTGGTTTTAGTCAGACACCAAGCAGCTATTTCTTACTTTGGAGAGATGTTTTACATTGTCCAGCTCTCAGGAAAAAAATTATTTGGTTTTGGTTGCCACATACTAAGAAAGAAAAAAAAAGAATTCTTCTCCTTAGCAAACTGTGAACACTTAAATGGAATAGTTCTGGATTTTGCAAGGGGAATGCTTGCTGGAGGAAAAGGGCAGCCCTCTGGTTTCACTTAGCTAACTATGAGTTTTGCACAATATAGAGACCTCTGTTGAAAACAGTTGATTAATGACATTGTGCTCTGGAATGATCTGTATGGTACTTAGGTATGGTGCTAACCAGTGCTTGGGGAGCACCAGGTGAGGATGCATCACTATCTGAAGAAATACAGCTCCTAGGAAAACAATGGTGCTCCTGAGCATTACGAATTTTACTGCCGCCTGACAGGCATCTGCCTGTCCTAATGCCTAAATCCCTAGGTAGGAGCCATAGCTTTTTCAGCCCAATGACGATCCTGCTCCCACAGGATTTTAAGGATTAAGAGCAATTCAACAGTAATTGGTAGGTGCACTCCTTCTTCTGGGTAAATGGCTCTTTTACTTCTCTCTTTGTCCCTTCAATAATCAGCCTAGAGAAGGATTCACCCTAAAGCTGTACTCCTTCCATTTCCTGTGAGTACACAGGGGTAGGGCACAGAATGGGAAGACAGCAAACCCTCTCAAGCTGCTTCTCTTCTTGAGGAACACTGGGATACAGAAATTATTCAGAACTGGAGCAAAATCAATTGCTAGGCAATGATAAGCAGAATGCAGTGTGATGAAGACCTTTTTCTATTGCAGCCACTGTCTGCCTGGTTTGGGCAAAGTGGAGATGGCCTTTAAGTCAGTGCCTAGAGTTTCTGATTGCTTAGTTCCAGGCCATCAGGGATATCTGAGCCATAGTAAACAGCGGTCTCAGATATTTTGGTGTTTGGGCTGGTTAACACAGTCTCCAGCTGAAGTGGGATGCATCCTTTGATCTGTGTGATACTCAATCCTGACAGTGACAGTTACACCTTAAGAAACAGAGTTTGGGAATATCTTGGTATTAATCTTGCCATGCCTCTCTTTTTCTTAAAAAAAAATGCTTTTATGTGAGTATGAACTCTTCAGAATTATGCACTCCTTTGCATTTATATGGCCATCGGACACAGCTAGAGCTTGTAAAGCCAAGGATTTAGACTGATGATGGGGTGAAGAGTTAGGTAGAAAAACATAAAGCAGCTGGTATCTTTTAGAAATGGAAGCATTAATGCTTAGAAACCTTGGGAAACAGCCAAGATCTGCATAAAGTCAAAGAGTAGGAGAAAAAAACCCCAAATTCTTTCTGCTGAAATGAAAGAGAAAAAGACATTTCAGATGGCAGATAATTCTGTAGGACTAACATTCACGAAAACATTTCCCTTATTGATTTGCACTAGGAGTCGTGATATGAAACTTTCATTTTCCAAGACAATTAGGCTGTATGAATCCAAAAGAATCAATGAAGCTGAAATCCTACTTTTTCTTGAAACAGAATGAAATTTCTTTGAGATCAGGTGGGGCTGGGATTTCTGCCTGGGACTACAGTGTATGCTGTCAACAGCCAACAAACAGACTGTAAGAAAATGTGAGCAGTTAGGCTGCTACCTAAGCTTTGCCTAGCTAAAAAAGTAACTTATCTCATCCCTTCATGGTATTACTGGGAATTTTTGCATTGAAAACTAAAAATGTATACCCAGATGGGGCTGTTAGTTTAGAAGAAATGCAGCAAGGATTCTGTTTTGATACAGCCTTGGATCTGTGTTGACTAAATTACAGCCACTTACATTTCCTCTATAAGAGTATGTGGCAGAATGAGTTAACTGTGGAATTGTTTGCTTTTAACCAATGATGACAAATCATGCACATAGAGTCATTTTTTAGCTCATAATCATGAGCACAGGAAATATGAACCTGAGAATGACTATCACACAGTCAGAGATCACAAATAGGCCATTTGTTGTGGGCTCCCAAGTTGAGATTGTATTTATTGAATACAAAACAATCCCACCTTTAAAAGAGCTACTGGAAAGAGCTATTTCAAAAGAAAATATGTGAAATATTATTATAACTACTGCTACTAAATCCAATTTTTAAAAGCCAAAAGAATTTTTCTTTCTGCCCCCAAATTCCCATAAGTGCTTTACCAAATCTGCATCTTTTCACTATTATACTTGTATGGAAAGTTGAACTATGATTTCCTGTACTCCAGAGCAAAGTCACACTGCTTGTTAGCTTCTGAAACCCAGTAATCTCTGATCTCTGCATGAAATGTTGATTTCCGTGATTTAGCATTTGCCTTAAACTGAACACTGATGTTATCAGCAAGCTGCTTCAGCTGGGTTTATCTCTTTTTGCAGTGGCCATGCAATTTATCAGGCAGCTGCCAGGCACAAAAGGACTGCACAGACCTACAGATAAGGAAAGGATCACAGAAAATAAAAGACCATCTCCATGCCCATGCACACTCTTCCCTGCAGTGCAGTGTAGCTCTGCAGGTAACTACATCCCTGTTTGATAAAGTGCATAGATTTTTACCTATTATGGATTTCAGTGGAAATTTACCGAGCAGCTAAATCCAGTTGCTGAATAAGGAACATTTAAGTGATTTGCATTCCTAGAAAAGGGCAAGGAAACTGGTGAAGGGTCTGGAGAACAAGTCTGATTAGGAGCAGCTGAGAGAGCTGGGGGTGAGGAAAGCTCAGGGGTATATTATTGCTCTCTTCATCCCTAGAGAAGCTGTTGAGTCACCATCCCTGGAAGTATTTAAATGATGTGTAGATGTGGCACTTGGGGACATGATTTAGTGGTGAACCTGCCACTGCTGAGTTAACTGTTGGACTCAATGATCTTAGAGGTCTTTTCCGATTGAAATTATTCTATAATTCTACAATTGATTCAACGGTACTGATTGCTTGGTTGGTTATATTTCAGTGCTAATGGACAGATAGGAAATAGTATTTTTGTTCTAATGTTTTCTGTTTCAGATGTGATTGTACAATATGCATGGAAATGCACCTCTCCACCAACTTAAAATTCTTAAATTAATTGCGCTCCTAAAAATAGAAAAGGAAATTCTTAGTTTATTTCTAGACCACAGATACAGAAGAAAACTACAGACTTAGAGTGGGTGATTCCATCTTCCTGAAGTGTGTAAAAGTGTGACAGAGAATTTTGACTTGGAAACATTTAGATTAATAGTTATCAGTTCCCCAAAACCACATACTTATGGTAACTTGCACAGACTCCTAGAGCCCTGAGTCTGTCTTATGAAGACAGAAAGAGAGGAGATGAACTTTGATTGACAACACATAGACCATGGATAGCTCAGCCTACTTTTGAAGCCATATTTCCTTCTGGGTCAGTAAGTGGCCAACCCACCTCACCAGCCCAGGGTGCTTGTACTGTGCTGTTGTTCCTTGTACCCTCACCCCCAGCAGCAGGGAAGTAGGAGCTGCTGAGATGTTTGATTATTCTGGGGTCTATTTCTAGTTTGTACCTGCCTCTTGCATGCAGTTGCCATAAGAAGAAAAGCTTGGCAGCAGGATCACCCTCCTCCTGATTGACAGAGGACGGAGTAGAGAAATCTGCCATTTTCAGACACATTATCTGTGAGTGATTTGCCCTTACTTGGGAGGTAATTTCTCAGCAGAAACTCTTGATAGGCTGCTGGCAGTAGCATGGTCCTTTGGCTAACACAGAAGGTTGGGAGAGATTTGCTCCTGCTGAATGCAGGAGGAGAAGCAATGGACAACAAGGTGAGAATGGAAATGAGACCCTTGCCCACTGCTAAACTCTGCCTGCTTGTGAGTGGCTGGTGCAGATCCCCCTTTTCATCCTGCAAAAAGCTATAATTGAGCCATGATAGAAGTTCTGCAATCTGAGTTGTAAGTACAGAAAATACTCCTTTTCATAAGGTCTGTTAACGTCAGTGTTTGTCCTACATAAATGCAGTACAGCTGGAGAGGAGCTTCTGGGAGGGTCTGTGCAGAACACAAGTAAAGACTTAGAGACAAACTATCCCTGTGCATGTTGTAACTCACTGTCGTGCCACAATGGTATTTTAGACAATTACAACACAGGACTGTATATTTTTGCACACATATATTTGCTTGACAAAACAAGCCTTTATTCACACATGATGGGTAATTGCTCGTCCAAGCATCTCATACAACTGCACTCACACTAGGTGCAGGCAGAAGAGGCACAGAGGCCCTTGCATAAAAAGGAGAAACATGCTGAATGAATTTTGACTTGAACACGCTGTCCTGTAATTGTACTCCCAGCAGCATGTGTGTGGGGTTCCTGAAAAAGCTCTTGGGAGGGAGAGGAATAGGAACAAAACAATATCAAAGACGAGTCATGTGGCGTTGACGGGCTTGGAAAAGCCATCTTGCTAATTGTTTGCAGGATGCATTCCAGGGTTACTGCAAGCCAAGAGGCTGCAGGGTTTGTTGGGCTGAACTGAAAATTACAGTGCTCTCTCCTGTCCTTGTCTTACTTGACTAATGGAAGGCTCACATCCCCTTGGGCACTCACAGGAATTTAGATCTGGTGTATCCCACTGTAGGGCGTGCTGCTGGTGGGGCTTTGATCAGAGTTCAGCCTTTGTTGTTGAAAGGATATATTTAATCTCAGCAGATTCAAAACGGAGATGGGCTGCTCAATGCCATTGCCACAGGACTTGTCTCCCCTCCCTTTCCCCCAACAAAAGACAAATGACCAGCCAAATTATGTTTTGTTTCCACCGAGTAGACTGTTATGAGTTGCTTGTATATTCATTATTACCAGGACTAAAAGGCATCATGCTGGGTTGATTTCAGAGCTGTTCCCTATTAGCAGTAGTTTTTAATGTGAGTATCAAAGCTGTCTTTCAATTACTGCCCATGACCTTAGAAAAATACTTACCGTCGTACATCTGAAGTTCATGCCACTAAGCCTTGTAATTGAAGCAAGCCCAGCAAATATTCAGGAATGAATAGTGAGAACCTGCCTATCCTTCTGTGTAGATCACCCTTGTATATATACTCTGTGCTAAGTGTTTTCTTCTGTCACCACTGCTGTCAGGCTTGGTCCATAGCTGGCTCCTTGCTAGCAGTATTTCAGCTATTGCAGTATTTCAGATTCTTTCAAGTCAGAGGAACCAGGTTCAAAGGCTAGATGACAGTGAAGGAATAAAAGCAATAAAGGCAGTAGCTTGCTGTGTTCTGCAGTGCTGGTTGGAGGTTAGGTGCAATGGCAGGTACCAGTCAGCTATGACTGACTTACTCCATTTGGTCAGTGCTGTCATAACTGGGGATCCTGCAGCCCTGCAGGCTGTGAGGAGGAATTCACGTGTAGCAAGCCTAAACACCAACGTGATGGTACAGATTTGGGAGATCCCAGACATTTCACCAGGTGAGGGGAATGGCACTTCTGGGTACTAATGCTCATCATGGGATCTGAACACCCTTATCTTCACCCTGAAAGCGACTTTCTTACCAGACATCCTTTCAGTTCTCTTAAGCACTGGGAACTATTTGTGAAACGCTTCTTGCTGCCCCTTGAGTTGTTCCTGCCCTTTCAGCCTCCCGTTGAAGTTTGGTTTCCTCAAATGAAGCAGTGTTCCAACATCAGTGTGGGAGTGGAGGGAATTATGCTTTCCTGGATGCTCCTAGCATGTCATATACACATGGGATTTGTCAGTCCTGGTGCTGTTGTCTCTGATGCTCCTGGGAACTTTTCTGGCCATGTCTTCAGGTTGACAGTGCAGATACCACAGTTAGGATATAATGGATTAATCATATTGAATAAATGCTTTAGCTGTTGAGCTGGCACATAGTGACAGACCCAAGAAATAACTCTTCATTTCATCAGGTAGACAGACACTTTGATGGATGGGGACTACAAGGTAATTCACTGAGGTTAATGGACTGTTATGGCAGAGACTGACAAAACCAAGGCTTCATTCACCATTTAAACTGGGTCCTGGGGATGCTTAGATTTGTGCCAAGTGGGAGCTGGAATCAACTTTCTGCAGAGTAATTGGGAGATGTCTATTAGCTGAGAATGGTTGTGCATTACAGCAGACATGTTTTCCCACCAAGCTTGGTAGCTCCCAGCAGGTGAAGGTGTGAGCAGTCTGTAGTTTAACAGGTCACTGCCAGGTCACATTTTTCTCCAGTTTCCTGGGTGCTGCTGAATGCCTTTCTAGGCTTCTGGGTGAAGTTAGTGTCCCTTTCAAGTAACACAGAATTACAGATGGGTAAAAGCTGAGAGCACAAGACGGCCTTTTCTGTTACTTGAGATACAATAGACAAGGGCTGTTCCAGATCCACGGGGAAAGCAAGAGTTTCTCCAAACCAGAGGTTTCTCAAGTGTTCTGAGGCTGCACCACAGAAAACTTTTAATATTTCCGTCAGGGCACTTATAGTAACTAAAGCACTAGGTGTGAGTGTTCAGCTACCTGTTGACCCAACCCATTCTTTGGAGACCCTGAGGGGAGCTCAGATAGCAATCAGCCTCAGTCAGCCCCACTGAGATGGGTTTCTATTATGTAAAAAAGATATCACAGTCTGACCCTCACACCCCATCATTAAAATTCCTCTGGAGCTCCAGCCCAGTCAGAGGCAGATTCCAAGTCCTGAGGGTGAGGTCATGTCTGCAATGAGCCCATGACAATAATTGCCATTATATGGCCCTATTTATTCTCTGGAGACACATTAGTGTTGCTGCAGAATGAGGCCATGGGCAATAGAAAGGGCATCTATTTGTGACTTTATGGGTTTTTTTAACTTTAAGTTGTTAATCTGTTGTTTTCCATTGCCTTGGTCCATCACACTGGTAATAGGTCATGGATTGCTGAGTTCTAGTTAATTAGTACTAATATAAAAAATGTTTTAAAATAAATATAAAGAAGAGCTAAAGAGACTGAGTACTTGCATCCAGCTTGTGTATGTGTTGGTATAGTTTGCACTCAGCTTTTACAGTGTTGCTCCCACATCTTGTTTCCAGAAGGCTTATAAATTGTTATCTTCAATAGCATAAGGGCTTGAAATGTACCTGACCGGGATTTTACAGAAGTCAACTGTGTATCAATGCTCTTGGGGTTGGAGGAAGAACAGGTTTTGGGCTTAGGCCTGGCTCTAGCATAAGCTCTTTCTTTGTTTTTCTACTTCTGTTGTCTCCCAGGTGAATTTATTTTTCTTCTTCATTACTGTTTTTGTTTACAAGAACTCTTATTGTGCCTAAATAAACCTCTGTGCTCCTGTTTATGAGTAATGTGAGTTTAACAGGAAATGTGCTGACTTTCTAGCATTTTCTGTTGAAGTTTGTACTTCCTGCATCACCTGTGCAGGGACATCGGGAGTGTTCTACCCCCTTAACTGGGTTTTTTTTTATTTGTTGCCTTCTCTGTCCTGCAGGGAATGAATGAAATTTTAAAGATTACTCATTTAGAGTTTCTGTAGGTTCAACATCTTTGTGGCTTTCCTGTGTGCTTCTTTTCTGCTAGTAGACAACACTTTGCAGAGGGACTGGATAAGTTTTTTTTATATCTGTGGCCATAATCCTACTATCAGTGACAATTCTTCACTTTTTTCCACTAAAATTTACAAAGGTCTGTCAGCAGAATGCCTTTTTAATACACTACTGAAGCACAGGAGGAAGAAATCTGGGACAAGAGTGAATTAGTAAGAACTTATCACTAGGAGATGAGCCATAAACAGATAATATAATTAAACCAGCATTATGTAGTCTAGATTTTTATCCATTTTTGCCAGTTTGTTTGTGTTATTCAGTATAAAAAAAACCCAAACAAACAGTTTGTTTCAGGGCCTTTCTGTTGCCGATAATCACACTGGACATTTAAAACAATTTGCCAATTTTGATCCCCTTTATGCCAGCAGAAAGCATAATTAGCTCCAGGTATTCTGTGCAGTGAATCTGATCGAAGGGAGAGCATCTCTCTCCCCAGATCCTAACTTGCTTCTCTATTTGTTTGGGGGCTGAGTGAGGAAATGATTTAGAGCAGTAGATGACTTAAAAATTGATATTCTTTCATGAGCTATAAACACCTGCTCCCCCAGCAAGGAAGTAGCAAGAAATGCTAATGAGGAATTTAGAGAAGGTTTTTTTAACATAGATCACAGCATTCACACTGATGTGCTCCACTCAGTTCTTGGCTCTGCATGGTTACTCAGTGTCCAGGTTTTTGTACTGGAAGAGAAATTTATGGCTTTCTTGCTTTATTCATTCCCCTTTCACATCATACTCCTTGAGCTTGCTCTGCAGATAAATCCTTCTTAAGCTTCAGTCATAAATCAGAGTTGGGGATGATGTGCACTCAAAAGATGTCAGTTGTCCATAGATGTGTTTGCAGCTTGAGCAGCAGTGAATTGCTTGCTGCAAATTCAGAGAAAGCTTTTGCTTCCCACTGCAAATTCTTTCCCTGGGCAGTTACAGATCCATGGAAACACAGAGTGTGATGCACCAAGAGTTAAAGTTTTTAATCTAATTTTATGTGAGTCTCTGCTTTGTTGCCATCCTTTGCCTGACAATTACTGTGCAATGCACAGGCAGTACTTCAATGCCATTTGTGCCACTGTGTTCATTAGCGTGTGCCATTCTGATCTGATAAAATACAGCTTGTTCAAAACCTGCAGGAACAGACCTGGCCCAAGCCTTGAGCCTTACATGTCATCTGCACTTCCAATTCCTGAGGATTTGTTGCATTTAGTTCAGGGCTTGTATTCACCATACCTTTTCCAAAGAGGAAAAGAGAGGGTTCAGTTTGATCAGTGTCACAGCTCGTGTGTGTGCTTGGCAGGAGCACCCACAGGTGCAAGTGTGCCCAGATAACAACAGGGTGGGATCTGAGGGCAGTGAGGGAATGGGGCAATGGGCATTTCAGACATCTGGGCAGGGGAGTGCAGCAGTGGCTGAGGATAAGTGAGGTGTGAACTGACTACACACCACACAGACACTTTGAAATTGTTTATTAAAGCAATGAGCATTTCATGGCCCTTGCAAGCAAACCCACACACAAGACAGAGGGTTTGGGTGCCTGTTCCTCACCATCACTGCTCCTGTTTTCACACTGCCAGAGGTCGTTGTCCTATGCTGGACTGTCCCCACACATTATTGCCCCAAATTCTCCCATAGGAAATTCTCACAACAGGACACCAGAGGTGCTTGCACTTTTTGGAACAGAGCAAGGTTCCCTGAGAGTTCACTGGAAATCACATAGTGGAACACTCCTAAGGCTCTGTTCTTCCAAGCAGATCTCCCCCTTCCACATCCTCCTGAAATCTGAGGGTGACCTCAGCTCTACAGGTCAGTTTGCCTGGATCCAATCAGAACCATTCCAAGTTTATATTTATTTAAAACTGCTGTAACTAATCACTGCAGGTTTCTTTCCGTTAGTCACTGAGTGTAAAAGTAGACATTTGGTGCATCTGGATTTGTTCCAAGACACATATTCCTGGCTTTTTAGATAGAATAATTTTCTTCATTTGTATAATATTCCAGAGGAGTTGTATAATTATTTCTTATCTTGACCAATATGTCATCAAAGTGGAAATCGTACCCATCTTTCTGCTTATTCCTATGAGATATTTTTTCCATCTAAGAGTCTACAGTAGAATATTTACTTTTTCAACTAGAATAAATATTCCCCAGCTCAGGTTCCTCTTCTGAGACCAAGATTATGTAACAATTTTCCGGTATAATTCTCCAGAGGAAAAGGCCTCAGACTTTGTTGGTCAGAGCAATGGATGGTGTAAATGAGCCCATAGCTCACTGACCTCTATGGTTTGCATGAAAATCACAAATTTACCACTTGATTTATGTTCTCCTTTTGCAAATTGTGTTCCAACTGGCTTTAGCAATGAGATGGACAAATTTCTAATGGATCAAAAGAGCTTGGCTCCATAAAACAATCAGCTGACCTGAAGTGCAGGAGTGGCTGGAGGAGAGAGTGAAAAATTGATCAAAATATTTGCAAGATGTGAAACTTAAAAATGAAACCGCGCTCTGGTCACTCTGAAATTTTTATTGTTGTGTAAAAATATGTCATCATTTGAACTGTGATGGTAATCCTACTTCTCCTTCAGCTGTTTGCCCAGTTAATAGGAATATCATTTTGCAGGTATTGGAGGTATGCACCAAGAGTGCTGTCTTGGTTTGGAGAGACAGGTATCCACCAGGGAAAGCTGGATTTTTCCCTGGAATGGAGAATGTAAACCCCCTTCCCTCTAAATTATTATAATTTTGCAATTAAGGCCTTTCAGGCAAAGATTTGGGTATAGGAATGGCAGTTCTTTACTAGGAATATTAAAAAAAAAAAACCTAGTGTAGTAGTACAGAAAGACAAGCAAGCAAAACAAACAAAAACCCTAGAAAACTCCTGACAGAGTCAGGGATGTGACCTGACACCCTGTTGGTCAGGGTGTTAGAAGCAGTTCAGATGAATCCTTCTGGAGTAACAGATGCAGCTCTGTGGAGTAGAGATGATCCTGTAGACAAGTCCAGGGATGGCGAGATGAGTCCAGTCTTCCTCTGAGGAATCCAGTGTAGGACTGACTCTCTGGGGGTTTCAGGCT